>CM037151.1:45463372-45509088 GCA_020921065.1 Vaccinium darrowii
ACATGGCAATACGAGGTTGGTCAAATTTTAAGTACTACTTCACTCTTACTTGAGGGACTAATTTATAAACAATGGATCCTCTTTAGAATCCGTTAAAAAGTGACTGGTCGGTCTAACTTGTCCATTTGTAGGTTCTTAACGAGGTGACCATTCATCATTTTAGACATTTTAAAAACATCAATTTCGCAAAAAATTGTATGGAATAAATACCATTTGGCATTTTTTTTGGAAAACATCTATATGCAAAAAATCGGGAGTTTTTTTTTCAAAACATGCCTCAAACTACGTACCATTTGTTTACTAATAAATCCTCAAACTATCAATTTTGTTTACTTATCCTCAAACTATCGATCGCATTACATTTTATGTCGTCCTAAACTAACAGACTTGGATGGAAAGTTAACCATATGGGCAGCACATGCCCTTTTTCCACCCATTTAAGGGTACAAAAGTCATTCAACTTGATTTTCATCCTATTGGCGCCAACTTCACCTAGATTAAAAAAAAAAAAAATAGAGACAGTTAGCAACTCTGTTTTAACAGAGACCATTTCTCTCCCAGTACATGTGACTTTGTTATGGGGATCGAAAATTTCCATTTTCCTTTTCTAAATCATAAAACTCTACCGGAGGCAGGCGGAGAATTTCATTTGCAGTATTTTTCTTAGACCATTATGAACAAAGTGGCCGTCAATTGAAAACAATCTCATCAAAAAGTTGGACCCAAGAAGAGCCTAAAATTTGTGAACCCCAAGGTTGTGAATTCCGTTCCGTACTAGCCAGTACGTACCGGAATGACATGAAAACGATGCCGCGCATCTCAAATTCTGTGTCGGTCACGGCACCGGGCCTTACCGAGCAGTACTGGCAACTCCGGAGAATACCTACCGAGATGGTGGTAGGTAGAGAGAGAAGGCAGAGAGGAAAGAGAGACTAGCTGATGCCGGAAATCTGATCTACAAAAGCGGATTCGTCGGCGGCGGTGGGCATGACGATCTCAAGGAGGGAGTTGTCATGGGTGAGGTAGGGAGAGTGGTTGCACTTGGAAGAGTGGGAGGTGGCGGAGGAAGTAGCTCCTTCTCTCTCTCTCCGTCTCTCTCTCTCTCTCCCCTTCTTTGTGTTTTCTCCAAACCAAAGGTGTGCGTTGGAAAAATGATGAAATTACATTTACAGCTGTATGTATAGAAAAGAGGAGTAGGAGTAAGGGCATCTCTGGTGGATTACCTAAAAGAGTATTCTAAAGTGCTCTAACTAGTTAGCTAAGAAAACTCAAAAGAATGGTCTCTAGTAGATAAAAAATGACTCCCTAAAATTCTAGGTGTCACCCATCACTTCCTATAGTGCCCTAAGGACATCTCTAGTATACTACCTAAAATGCTCTAACTAGTTAGTTAAGAAAAATCTCAAAAATGGTCTATAGTGCACAAAAATTGGCTCCCTAAAATCTTAGGTGACACCCCTCACTACCTAAAGTGCCCTAAGTGACTACCTAAATTTGTGGAGTGACTTAAGGAGAGAGAGAGAGAGAGAGAGAGGAGAGAGATAGAGAGAAGGGAAGGAGAGAAAAATTTTGTGGGACCACTAGGCACCCCTCACCACTTAAATGGGTCCCACTCTAAAAGATAATGAACAATTTTAGAGAGCCCCATTAAAGTGCATTTCTCCTTAACTAGATAACTAAAAGTTCTTGACACACAAAATAAGGTCCCACATGTGCTTAGGTGTACACTTTAGCAAACATTTTTTAGGTAGTGCACTAGAGATACTCTAAGTCACTATCTATTGGGGAGAGACTTAAGGAGAGAGAAAGAGGAGAGAGATAGAGAGAGATAAAGGAAGGATCGAGGAGAGAGAGAGAGGGGAGAGAGAAAGGAAAGACTTAAAGTTAATGAGTATATATATATATATATATATATATATATATATATATATATATATAGGTAGTCCACAAAATAGGGCCACACATGCATGTGCTTAAGCGTACACTTTAGCTAATATTTTTTAAGTAGTTCACGAGAGATGCTCTAATAGAGTGCAAATTTGTTCACCCTCACCTAGGGCTCTTTTGACAAAAAAAGTGCATAACTGATTTTTTGGTTTTTTCGTTTTGTTTTTATTTAATTTTTTTTGTTGCGTCAAATTTTCCTAGATTATGGATCCGTCTCGTCGAGACGGATCCAACAAGTATAAAATTATGGTCGAAATTAATTTTTTTGGAAAATATAAAATTATGGTCAAAACTAATATTTTTTTGAATAAAGCCAAAAATAAACCAGTTTATTGGTTTAATTTTGGCTTTATTAAAAAAATTAGTTTCGACCATAATTTTATACTTGTTGGATCCGTCTCGATCATAAACCACGAAACCTTGACGCAAAACTATAAATGTAAAAAAAATTGAATAAATACAAAACGAAAAAACTAAAAAACCATTTTTTCCTTTTTTGCCAAAGCACTCTCTAATGAGAGTGAACAAAATCCTCACTCTGATTGGTGAAAAAGATGTGGGGTCCACCGAAAAATGATGTCATACTTACCAAAAAGTGATGTGATTTTGTGGACTCTACACTTTTTTCTGCCAATCAGAGTGAAAGTTTTGTTCACCCTTATTAGGTGAGTGGCTATAGATTTTTCCCTTTTTGATCAATATAGCTACAGCTGTATAGCACTACTAATACGATAGGTTTTTTTTTTTTTTTTAAACAGAAGATAGTTATTAGAATACTCCGTAGTTTTTTTTGTCTCAACGCACCTTAAAAATTTTGAGTTACATGCACACATATATAAATTCTAGCGCTAAATTTGAAACGATACCTGGTACTGTGTGATATTGATACTGTACCTTATAAATAGAAAAATCAGTATCTAAGCCAGTACGAAATTCAGAACCTTGGTAAACCCTTGTACTAACTAGCCATTTTTTTTTTTCGTTTCTTGCTAAGCGTATTACTAACTAGCTAGGAGTCGGAGATACAGGTTCCACACCCATTAAGAAGGACAGAGTGAGCAAGATGGATTCTGACCTCTACAAGTTAGCAAAGGAGGGGGATGTTGAGTTATTGGAAGGGAGGCCATGCAGTTTGAGGCCTGTGTATTTTCGCAAGAGGACGCAATACGGCAACAATATCCTTCACATAGCAGCAAGAGCTGGACATGATAAATACGTTGCGATAGCTCTCCAGCACCACCCTTCTCTTTTTGACCAAGTGAACTCACAAGGAGAAAGCCCTCTCCTTGTCGCAGCTAGGTTTGGTCACCTTGAAGTGGTGAAAGTACTCACGAAGAGTGCTACGGTAAATGGAACAAACTCGAGTAGTAGTAGACCTCCAAGAGGTGCGGTAGAGGAGCTAGTTCATCACCAATCGGAGCAGGTTATCAGACAAGTTGGTATGACTCCTGCTGTAGAGATTGTAACAAACCAGAGTAGTAGTCATCCTCAAAATGGTGCGGAAGAAGGAAAAGGTGGTCATCCATTGGAGAATCAAACAAACTTGAGTAGTAGTAGATCATCAATCGGAGAAGAGATAGTTGATCATCAATCGGATCAGGGTACTATAGCCGACAGTATAGTTATTAATATGGACGATGTAATAAACTTGGGAGACATGGAAGAAGGGCAAGTTGATCATCAATCGAAGCAGGGTAGTACTGCCATGGAAGAAGGGCAAGTTGATCATCATTCGGAGCAGCATACTACTACCATGGAAGAAGGTCCAGTTCATCTTCAATTAGATGAGCTAATTCCCTCACATTGGCGAGTGACAAAGTTGGAGCAGGGTAATATAGTTACAGTTACGACAGCTCTCCATGAGGCTCTAAGGAATGGACACGAGAAGGTGGCACGGTATTTATTAGAATTAAAACCCGAAATGGCAAACTTCGATAATCTTGCCGGAGAGAGCCCACTTTTTTTAGCGGCCGAATCTTGTTGCGAGTTGTTTATGTTGGATGTTTTACGGTCAGAAGACTCAGAACGGCCCTATAGCACAAAAGGCCCAGACGGATTGAATGCTTTGCATGCTGCACGCGGTTGTTCTGGTACATACATTTTAGTCATTGATTCCTCTCAACATAGCGCACAAAATGAACTATCCTTTCTCTTTTTCCCATAAATACCATTCCTACTCTAGGATGAACGAACCAGACAGTTGGGCGAATATATGCCATTATCCATTCTAGATCCCCCACGGCCCACACCTACACTCATGAATTAAGGTTGTGTTTTGCTATAGGGGGAATTGGTATACTATGGATCATTATCACGAGCGGGAGATATTTTCTCCCCCAATGCTAGTGAAAGTTTACTTTTAACTAGTTCTATTTTCACCAGTCACTTTGTGTATTCTCCTCTTCTTCTTTTCAATATTTGTATTATGGATCCTTATAAAAGTAGAACTTTTATAAAGTAACGGAGAAAAAATAGACTACTAATTTTTAAAGATTAGTATTTTGTACGTGTAATGCGTGTATAACGGCTCATATGTTTGAGTTACTCTGGAAAACGACTCATTTGGCAATTTTTTTTTAAAAAAAGTCAACAAATGATAAGGATGTAGTGGAAAGGGGAAAAAAAAAAGAAAGAGAAGGTAGAAACTCACTATGGTAAGGAAAAAAAAAAAAAGGTAAGAGAAGGTAGAAAAGGAAAATAAGGGCTCATGGGAATTGAAACACTGACATTTACTACGAAACACACAAACCATTCTACTATGCCAAATGCTTCTCTATTTCTTGTAGTACAACATTATATATTGGCTTAATTGTACGGATGACCCCCAAAGTATTCGCAAAGTGTCACTTTGGTCCCTAATATACAAATCGTGCCTATCGAGTCCCCTATGTTTACAATGTGTATTTAGATGGTCCTTGTATCTAACTCCGTCTGTCTTTTCCATCAAATGTAGGAGTAATTTCGGAACTTCACCCCCACAGCTTATTTTCAACCTCTGAAAACTCTTTATCTTCAACCCTCACCCTCGTCAAAGCCGATCCCCAAAAACATCTCAGTCCTCACCTGACTTCCCTCCCTTCCCCTTCTTACACCTTACCACCGCCGCCTCGTCCACACTAAAACACCTCTCCAGCACCAACACGCCTCCACCCACTGCCTCCTCTGAACACTTCGCGACCAGATCTTACGCAACCACATGCGGGAAACAACCAGAACCCGACGAAACTTACCTGATACCGCCTCCTCTATCTCACTCCCCGCCTTGAAAGCTACCAGATCTATACCACCAGCCACTTTGTCGCCGTCGATGGCTCCAGCAAATCGTATACGTCATGTCGATACTCGATCAGCTACATATCCACCGTCTCCCCCTCAATATCCCAAATCGTATACGTCATATTGATACTCAACGTCCCAATCCGCTCCGACTCCACCTCATTCCAACCAAACGACGTTAAAAGCATATCGATACTCAACGTCCCAATCCGCTCCGAGCCTCCGACTCCACCTCATTCCAATCAAACGATGTTAAAAGCCCAAAAAATTTATTGTTTCGATTATTTTTTTAACAAACTCTTCATCCCCCGCCGGCGTCATCGTTATCATCATTGAAGTCTAGTCAGGTCAGACCTCACCGTTGGAGTTGTCGAGCTGGGTGATTCCGACTCGATTGGAGTACTTTGTCGCTCCAGACGCTCCAGTTCATGGCGTAGATGTGCCATGGGGCTACGTCCGTGTAACGAGGCGTGTCAGCCCAAGTATTGGAGCCGTAAAATGGTTGGAACTTTTCCTGTATGATTTTCTTGGTTTTAAACAGCATTCCAGTGCTCTAATTTGCTTTGGAAATCAAGTACTAGTAAGAATTGTGAATCCGCTTTTGTCTTTAAAGACGCATCATGTTATGCCCCATGTTTGAATAGCACTTAATTGCATTAAAGGAATTCACATTTGGTATTGATGTGGATTTGCAATTTCAATTCTTACCAGAAAATAAGATAAGAAGGGAAAATAGGGTTGTTTGGGATTCTATCCGGGACTATTCGCTTGAGACTATTGAGTAGTAAGTAGTAACTGAGTTTGAGACGCAAAATGAAAAAGAAAAGAAAAGAAAAGAAACCAAATCAGTGATTTTTGTTTGGGTTGAATGTATATTGTTTCTATCTTTTTTTTTTTTTTTTTAGTTGTCTCCATTTTGGATTTTGAGATGGGGATGGGGATGTTTAGGTTTTTGAGGTTGAAGATGAAGTGGTGAAGTTTGAGATGGACTTCCAAAAATACCTTTCATTTAACGGTTAAATTGGACGGAGTTAGACCCAGGGACCATTTAAATTCACATTGTGAACACTGGGGACTCGATAGACACGATTTGAATATTGAGGACCAAAGTGACACTTCGCGAATACTTTGGGGACCATCTGTGCAATTGAGCCATTATATATTTATTACTTGTTATGAGCATATATATACCTAACTGAGGCCCTAAAAATGGGTTATTTTTTGTGGGCCCCAGGCCCGGGCCTACCCAGTTTACCTACAGGGCCGGCCCTGGCTGGTGGAACTTCATTTTTTTGTGTTGGTTTAGAGAAAATAGCAAAAAATGGACAACCATGAGGCTGTAATTCCGAGGACATTGCGTAACTAAATGCATGGACAGAAACATGCATTGGCCATTTCTTTTTTGGGTTTAAGTATTCCTCTTTTAATCTTTTATTGTCAATTTCTCATGCATGCGGCCTCTCGCAGGAAAAATTATTTCAAAACTAATAGGAAGGAAACGTGATCTCATGAGACAATTAGATAACCGGGGAAAGGCAGCTATTCACCATGCAGTAGAAGCAGAATATTGGGTCTTGCTTCGTGAACTGTTGGAGGCTGATGAAAAGATTGCTCTCCTTCCTGATGCTGACGGTTACACCCCTCTTCTTACAGCTTCGAGAAGAGGGTGGTGGAAGATTTTTGAGTTCATACTCGAGAAATGTCCAGAGTCAATCGAGGCACGTGATCATAAAGGTCAAAATGCACTTCATCTTTGCCAATTTGGGACTCACAGTCTTGGGTTAAAGTTTGTCAAGATTCCAGAAATGTGCGAGCTTCTTAATGTTGGTGACGATGAAGGAAACACACCTTTGCATGTGGCAGTAAAACAGAATCATTATGTGAAGGCAATGTTGTTAACTTCTTTGGTTTCAGTTGACTTGGGGGCTGTTAACAAGGAAGGTCTTACAGCCTTGGATCTTTGCGAGTCAGATTGGAAGCATTTAAACCAAAAGGTACCCTTTTTAAATTGAGATGACAGTCTTTACACCGCCAAAAGTCCTCTAAATCGATTACATTATACAATGTGTCTAAACAGTAGTCCTAAATAGTAGAACATGGACATGTGGTGCAATGCAATTGATTTAGAGGAAATTTTTGTTTGTACTAGTGATGTAAAGAATGTTTCCTCTTTTAAATTATTTCATGAGTTACAATATTACCAGGCCTACCATTTAGGTGGCTCCGATCCTTCATCCCCTTTCAATGTCCCCCCTCTCTATCACGTTTTCAGTGTGAAAACTTTATATTTAACTCAAAATCAATTGACAATGAGCAGTGACTAGAGAGGTCTCCAAGACTGCCAATATTATATAAAGTGATTACTCATTCCACTCCAAACAATGTTGGACTATATTAATTAACATCTCCTTCATATGCATTTGCATTCGAGGCCTGCGTATAGTATTTTTTGGATCTATCATTGTCCAGTCTTTTGGCCGGTTTATCATCATGGGTGTGAATTGAATGAGAATAACTGTGGTTTGTTCACTAAAATACCGATATCTGATTAGACTTGATTTTTTACAAGTTTATTCTACACATCAATCACTACATTTTAAACTGTTCAGATCATATCTTTGGGCTTAGGACGCTGCCCGTTTTATATGGATCGTGGACATAGTCCCCAGGCACAACAAACATGCAAACTCCACGTGTTATTTATCCTAGTCACATCTTACCTATATAATCATTTGAAAAAATAATCCCGTAATCAGTAGGCACGTTTTACATATCATGGCTTGACTTCATCTCTGAATAGTGCGGTTGTTAATATTTTGGGCGTTGATTACAGAGAATGATGTGGTTTCATCTATGGAGATACCATGCCCCACGTGGCCGGCGCCCAAATGAGCACAAGGTTCCTGTAGGAGGAATGAAGGGGGTCATGCCTTCTCCAGACGAAGATCTCAAACCGTATATTAATGCCATGTCTGTGGTAGCTGCACTCGTTGCCACTCTCACTTTCGCTGCTGCTTTTACGATGCCAGGTGGGTACGACACCAGTCCCAACAATTTAGGTGGTGCAACTCTGATAAAGAAGGCCGCACTTAAGGCATTCATTTTTTCGGATGCCTTGGCTATGTGCTTCTCCATCACTGTGATATCCTTACTTTGGAAGGCAATGCTTGTTGAACAAGATCTACAGTTAAAATTTATTAACGCCAGTGTGATACTGCTCCGCATCGCACTTTTTGCAACTTTGGTGGCTTTTATGAGCGGTATATTTGCAGTAATAGCTCCTAAGGCCTTATGGTTAGCCATCTTAGTATGTATCGTTTGCTCTATGGTCTTTTGTTTATTATCTCCAGCAATAGTTCAAAGATCATCCCTTTCTATCTGGTTTACGCCAACCATGATTGCTAGAGACATTCGTCGTTTTATACATTGGAGGTGCAAAAGAAAGAGGGACCAGAGTAATGATCTTTCACTAATCCAAAGGCGGTCTTCGTACAATCCTTACGGTGAAAGTAATGTTGATTGTTGTGGTTTTGGCTCCCATCCTCTACCTGGCGCAATGAATAGCCCTCCATGGGCAGGAGCTGCCATGCCGTCCAACTCTGAAGAGGAGAATTGATCCAGCTTCCCTTTCACTATTGCAGACTTACAGCTATCAAAGTTACTGCTTTGTTTGTGTTATAGGGAGATATAAGGAGCCTTTCGTTTGTGTATTTTGTATCAGATATCTGCTTGTAATCTGTATAACCTTCTGAGTGTGAGTGTGTGAGGCTCTATAAATCTCAGACTGGAGAGATTTTAATGATTTGCTTATGTTTGTGAATAAAGTTAAGAGTTTTTTGTTGTGTTCGGTTTAGATCCATTCGGGGCATTACAATTGGTATCAGATGTGCAGGGAGTAAATCCACGTATGTTGTTTCTTACTTTCTTGAGAGATCAAGCAGGTGCTTCTCGTCGGAACCCTAACATTGCAGCCACAAGCAAAGGGTTAGAGCACATTTGCCTCTCATCGGCAAATGCCCTTTGATGCCTAAGTTAGTATCTCGTACTAAATTAAAGCTCATGAAACATTCAATATATATGAAAGTAAATCACAGCGTATATCTTTTTATTGGTATATGGCCCTATTTATAGATAGAGGCTACTTGCTTATCGAGCTACCACTTGCTTTTCATCTGAAAAATAAATAGGGCACGGTAGTATGTGCTATACGAGGACAAAAAATATTGATTGAAATAAGGATGCGCTCAATAATCGACGATAACAAATTAAAGTGAATGTAAGGAGACTAAGAACAAATCCAATGCAGTGCTATCCATGGTGCTATAGTCATAATATGAAACCAATTTTAGAACTAAGCAATCCAACGCATAGTCAAATCGAAATGGAAAATAGCAAAGATGGATACTTGGTTCTGAATATAGAACCAAAGATGGCTACACCCATACTCGACAACTCATCATCCAACTGAAAAGGGGATGAGAAATGGACATCGGACATGCCAGAATGTTGCCGAAAAATAATCGAAAAGTGGCGGGAAAATTAAAATATGCCGGAATTGTTGCCATTACGGACGAAGACGAAGATGCCGGTGGTGGGTTTGATCGTTGCCATCTACCATCGGAAAAGATAAACACGCCGGAAAGTGGGTTTCATCGTTTTTTTCTTGGGTTTGATCGGCTGATGGTGAAAGAAAAGTGTTTGAGAGAGAGAGAGAGAGAGAGAGAGTTATTTATGTCGGATGTTTTACTATCAAAACGACCATATAGCACAAAAGGACCCGACGGACTGAATGTTTTGCATGCTGCACACGGTTGTTGTGGTATGTAATTATTCTTTGATTCCTCTCAACAGGGTGCACAAATTGAACTATCCTTCCACTTTTTCCCTTGAATACTATTCCCACTCTAGAACGAACGAACCAGGCATTTGTGCGAACATGCATATCCAATTATCCATTCTAGATACTAGGTTCCCCACGGCCCACACCAACACACATTTATTAAGGTTATGTTTTGAATTAATAATCTTTTGATTTGAAGATCGAATTGGTGAATGAGATGAAATTACAAATGAAGAAATGTTATGCTACTAGCCAGGATCGAAATCTACACACGAACACACAATCAAGGATATACGTAGTTTCCAAAATTGGATACTAGATACAAGCTGTTGGGGGAATGTGTATACTGATCATTATCACGAGAAAATTTCCCCCTCAATGCCAGTGAAAGTTTATTTTAACTACTCCATCTGTCCCCAATTTCTTGTCTACTTTTAGTATTCGTAATACCTCAATTAAAAATTGTTCACTTTTTCTAGTGTGTGTGTGTATTATATAGATCTTGTTTGATAGTTCTCGATAAGTTCTATTGATCAACGTTTTCAAAAAAAAAAAAAAAATACACATGGAAAAATAACATGCATGTTGAAAAATGAACAACATTTGGGACGGAGAGAGCACTATTTTAACCAGGCACTTTGTGTATTCATACTCTAATTAACGAGGTTAGCTATTCTCTCCTCTTCTTTTTTATTTTTATTTTATATAATATTTGTATTTTGGATCTTTTAAAGGGAGAACTTCTATAAAGCAAGAGAGAAAAAATAGACTATATTTTATAGATTAGTATTTTGTATGTCTAATGTGTGTATGACGACTCAATATACTGTGAGTTACTCAGGAAAACTAGTTTTTTGTTGAGGGTGGTGGAACTTCATTTTCTTGTGTTGGTTAGATAAAATAAAAAAAAATGCATATCCATGTAGGTTATAACTTCAAATATGTTGCCCAACTAAATGCAAGGACACAAACTCCAGTTTTGAGCTAATGATCTTCAACACAATAATAGTAGAAGATATCTTCTTCTTTTTTTTATTTTTTTATTTATTATTATTATTTTTTAACCAGGTGTCCGAGCCAGCTTTCGCGCACCTCGACTAATCTTGGAAGACCAATCCCACCATCTCACTTTGTGTTTTAAATTTGTGTTATAGTAGAAGAGATATAATCAATTGAAATCAACATTTGTGTTTTTTCCTCTCAACTTTAGTTTCTTTAATTCCATTGTTAATAGAAACTTCCGCGAATTAATTAACTCATGGTGCGAACCCGAATTTTAAAGTTGCCTCTAGCAGGACTGGACTAACATGCAATGGCCATTTCTTTTTTTGGGTTTAAAATAGTTCCTTTTTATTCTTTGTAAGCTCCATAAGCCGAGCTCCCTTTTTGGGTTGGCACGTTCATGACCAAAATACACATTTCCGTGTATTCTTTTTTATCGAGTTGTATTATTTTTATTTTTTAGAGCGTCTGTATTAGGATGTGGAAAGGAATCTCCAAAGTAATTGTTTCTTAGTCTGAGCGCGTTAGTTTTTAGTCAAGCTTTTGGATGTTTCGGATTGGTGTTCGCTCAAGAAGGAAACAGTTACTCAAGCAAAAAGTCAAGTGACTGCATATGGACTGATTTCCGGCCAAGACCAAATCCTTCCCTTAATTGATAATTCTCCCCTTGGCAATCTACTATTCTATTGAGAATTTTTGTTTCCTTCTCCATTTATTTATTAACCTTTAAAGACCCACCAAAGATGGGGTGCTGTTTGATTCCTTCGGTGAAGAGATTTCACCAATTCAAGTCTCGGATTTTCTTCCAAAAAATTGAGGTGATTCTAGCACATTACCGAGAGCCTACATATATACAGTGCGATCATTTTTAGTGGGGGGACGAAGTGCTTTAAAAAAATAGAGACGGGGTTTTTTTTGTGAATCTTGAAGTAAATTGAAGAACAACAGATTCTTGGTGCAAATCATTCAACTTCGAGAGGTTTATACATCATCAACATTCAATCTCCAAGTTAAGCCCTTTCGTGGAGTTTGGAAGGCAGTTGGAAGGCTTGAGGATTCAAGATTCGTCAATCATGCAGAGGTGTGATTCACGTGGATTCGGCAAGTAGATTTTAGGCTTCGTGGTGAGGATACACGAACACTGAGTAAGATCTCTTGTATTCACACAATGACTATAGTGCATGATTCCTTCCCGTGGTTTTTTCCCGTTTTGGGTTTTTCCACGTAAATCTTTGTGTCGTGCGTGATTTAATATTTGTCTACTACTTTGTGCGATTGATAGTTTTTTCATTATTCAAGTTAATTTAGTTTTGTGACTTGATTAAGGATTTTCAATTGGTATCAGAGCGGGTCGCTCTTTATTTTTTTTGTGGAATCGTTGTGTTCTTGAGCGGATCTTGTAGGTTATAATGGAAAGCGCCAATCGCCCTCCGGTATTAGATGGCACAAATTTTGATCATTGGAAAGCCAAGATGGAGGCTTACATGAAGGCTATTGATGAAGATGTGTGGATGGCATGTGAAATCAAATACACTCCTCCAACAGAAACAAACGGTGAAACCTCTAGACCTAAACCTAGTGGGAAATACTCTCCAGCTGAGAAGACTGAACGGGCTGCCAACAGTCGCGCGTTAAATATACTTTTCACCTACGTGGATACAAAAGAGTTCCACCGTATCTCGACCTGCAAGGTTGCAAAGGAAGCATGGGATATTTTGGTTACAACTCATGAGGGAACTGACACAGTGAAACAGGGGAAGTTGCAGCGCATTACAACTCAATTTGAGATGATTCGGATGGAGGAGGATGAAACTTTCGATGAGTTCTACGCCAAGCTAAATCATATTGTCAACACAAGTTACTCCTTGGGTGAGCCTATTACTCCTTTCCGTGTTATTAAGAAAATATTGCGTTCTTTGCCGAAACGTTTTAAAACCAAAGTCGATATTTTAGAGAGTAAAAAGAAACTTGCTCAGATGTCTGTTGAAGATATTGTCGGTCAATTTCAAACTTATGAACTCACCCATTTAGAAGATGAAAACGTTTCTACGCCTAAAACTTCTAAAAAATCAATTGCTTTTTCTAGCAAACATAAAGAGTCGAATGAGTCAGACAGTGATGATAATTATGATATGGAAGCTTTGGCCATATTTACTAATAACTTTAAACGTTTTTTTAAGAAAAAGACAAACGAGAATGCAAATAATGTTAAAAAGGGTAGAGGTAAATTTGAGTCTTCTAATAACAAGGAACGAAAAGGAGTGAGAGGACCACCCTCAGGGCCTAAGTGTTACGAATGCCATGGTTATGGACATTTGGCTCAGAATTGCGCTAATAAGAAGGCAAATAAGAAAGTCTACAATGTTAAAACTTGGGATGATGATACTGATAGTGAAAAATCAGGAAGTGAACCAAATGATGAAAATGATGGAAAAAATTATTTAGCCTTCACCGGGAAGTTGAGTAAGGGAGAAAGATCTGAGAGTGATGTTGAAGAAGATTTGGTTGATTTTGATGAATTAAAAGAGGAGTATGACAGGCTGTATAATGAGAGTGCTAAGATCACCAAAGAAAACATTAAACTGAGAAGTAAATTTGAAGCAGCTAGCGCTGACTTAGCTAAAACTTTAGCTACAACTAAGGACTTGTCAGAATCTTTGGATTGCCTAATTCAAGAGAGAGATATCTTGAAGAAAGAAGTGGTTCAACTCAGGACACAAAACAAGGGTCTTGAAGAGCTCAACACAATGAATGAAGGTAAAATAAATGACCTATCGATTGAACTAAAAAATGCTAATGGTATTTTCAAGCGTTTTAATGCAGGGTCCAAAGCACTGGATAACATTCTTGAGGTTCAAAAGCCAACCAATGATCGATCTGGGCTTGGATATCATGCCTCATCGTCTAACAAAGTTGAAGGAGGACAAAGTTCTCATGAAGAGGAAATACCAAAGGTTCCTGTAAGTTCTACGATATTTCTGAATGAACGAACGGAGGTAAAAGCAAAACCTATACAAAATAATGTTAAGCCTAAGATGTTCTATAAAACACGTGAACATATTGAAAGGACTTTTACGAGTAAATTCATTCCTATTTGTCGTCATTGTGGTGTTCATGGCCACATTAGACCTCAATGTAATAAATTTCATGCCACTCATACTTCGCGTATGCACTTTGCACATTCTCATGATTATAAGAATTTTATTCCTACATGTCATTTTTGTGGAGTGAAAGGTCACACTCGACCAAATTGTTTTAAACTTCATGGGTATCCTAATGTCTCTTCCCGTTATTACCATGTTAATGATTATGGGGGTAAAACCCAAAGACCTAGACATAGGGTGACTCCAAATAGAAATAGTAAGACTGTGAATCCTAAACTTGCGGGTAAATTGATTGGGGAAGTTGAGAATGTCAAAGGTAGACCTATTTGGATGAGAATTTCGGACATGAAACCACGCGCTAATTCATCTGCCAACCCTCATGATGACACTGCATCATCCGGAGGAGTTGATCATGCCTTTTAAGGCTTGGTCTCATACCCATAGTCTAGGTTGGTTTACATTCCCTGTCTTTTACCTAAAGCTATGGTTTGTGTTGAGTTATATCTTTATTGTTTAGTTTGTTAGCCTTTTCTTATTAACTCTAAAAAATAAAATAAAAATTTCAAGTGATTATATGTTCACTATGTTGCTTTATATTTCTATTTGTAGTTTTTTCATTCTCTATTTAAAAAAAAAAAAAAAAATTCGTTTGTCTACCTTGATAACAAGTTTTTTTTTTTTTTGGGGCATCTCCTAGTGCATGTTTGTGATTGAATTGGTTGTTAAAGGTATTTTTGGACAAGGACACACTAGTTGTGTTTGCTTTCATTCTATTTACCTATCATATGGATTGTTGTGATATTGGTTGGTGCAAGGTCCTGCCTCTGTGTTTCTCACTTGTTCACGACAAAGATAATGTGCTCCCATATTTCTTCCTGACATTTCTTATGAAAGTGGAGGGGTCTTTATTTGTTTCCCTTGAGATTGACCGCTATGCAGTTATGATTTTGTCAAGCCCATTTAATATAAGGAAAAAAAATAATGTGTGGGAGTTTAGTTGAAAAGTGTGATGAGATTGGGTTCTTTTTCTCTGCAGTTTCGGGTTTTTCACTTAGTAACCGGGTCTCTTGCCTCAGTAAGCAGTGAGTGTTCGCGTCAAACGGTGGAGAGTTTCGGGATTGTATTATGTGGTTAGCTTGAGTTCGTAGCCTTTTTGACTCGAGTAATTAAGTCCGTTGGGGTATTCTCTATACCTAGTGCCCTAAAGACATTTGGTTTGGGTGTCACTGGCCTAAAGCTCGCTACACGGGTCAATTAGAAAGCTTAAGGAACCTCGGCATTGCACGACCACATTCTGAGAATTGGATTGAGTTAAGGGGGTTCTTTATTCCAATGATAAAAATAATTTAAAAAAAAATGCATGGGAGTTTGGTTGAAATTCACTCAGTATTTGTTGAGGGGGAGATTGGGTCATTGAAAAATCCAAAAAATTGCTTGGTTTGACTTCTTGAGGGGGAGTTCTTTAGACCTCCCATATGTTCATAAGAAACCAAGGATTTATGATTTTGTTGAGCCGAATTGCCTTTGTCGTGTTTCACACACACACCATTGTCACTAAGTTTTGACCTATGCTGTCTCCAATATACTCGTATCCTGTGATATGTTCATAGCATGAGTGCATGCATTAGCATTTTCGTGTGCTTATTTGTCAATACCCTTAACCATCATTTGATTTTGTGGATATGCTTTAAATGTGTGTTCAAACTTTAAAGTATTCAATTTTAACATTATATTGCTCATAACTAAGGGTGGCCGGTCTTCTCTATTTCTATTTATATAAGATTTATTATCTATAGCTTCATATAATTTTTGCACTAGTACCAATTAGTAACTCCGGCTAGTTCTAGCTCTTTCAGTTCCTGCTACTGTAGTACTTTTCTTATGTTTGAACTATTTTGCTGCTGGTTTTTCGGTTATTTGGTGGCCCTATGTGTCGTTATTATGTCTTAATTGTTATTGTGGGGACTCATATGACTTATGTTTATTGGTCATTGGATAATATGGTTACTCTTGGTGCATTATTATGATTTCATTTGCACTATTCTAATTTATTGGCTTGTTTCACTTGTTTCCGCTATCTTGACTTATTGAGTATATTTTTGCAGCTTGCTATGGGTTCATTATCTTCTTGCTTCTATTTTTGTCTGGATGTGTTCCAATTTACTAGTTAATTTATTGGCTTCTATTTTTGCTATGTGTTCTTGCTTTGTTGAACAGCATCCCTTTGTCCTTCTATGACAAAAAGGGGGAGAACAAGTTATTCAATGCTAATGGTGGTCGTCTTGTGAGTTGTTTTGATGTCTCTTGCAGGTGTTCTCTCACAAGTGTTTAGCTAGGGGATAGATACTTCATTGCGTGTATTTTGTTTTGTCATCGAAGTGCCAAAGGGGGAGATTGTAAGCTCCATAAGCCGAGCTCCCTTTTTGGGTTGGCACGTTCATGACCAAAATACACATTTCTGTGTATTCTTTTTTATCGAGTTGTATTATTTTTATTTTTTAGAGCGTCTGTATTAGGATGTGGAAAGGAATCTCCAAAGTAATTGTTTCTTAGTCTGAGCGCGTTAGTTTTTAGTCAAGCTTTCGGATGTTTCGGATTGGTGTTCGCTCAAGAAGGAAACAGTTACTCAAGCAAAAAGTCAAGTGACTGCATATGGACTGATTTCCGGCCAAGACCAAATCCTTCCCTTAATTGATAATTCTCTCCTTGGCAATCTACTATTCTATTGAGAATTTTTGTTTCCTTCTCCATTTATTTATTAACCTTTAAAGACCCACCAAAGATGGGGTGCTGTTTGATTCCTTCGGTGAAGAGATTTCACCAATTCAAGTCTCGGATTTTCTTCCAAAAAATTGAGGTGATTCTAGCACATTACCGAGAGCCTACATATATACAGTGCGATCATTTTTAGTGGGGGGACGAAGTGCTTTAAAAAAATAGAGACGGGGTTTTTTTTGTGAATCTTGAAGTACATTGAAGAACAACAGATTCTTGGTGCAAATCATTCAACTTCGAGAGGTTTATACATCATCAACATTCAATCTCCAAGTTAAGCCCTTTCGTGGAGTTCGGAAGGCAGTTGGAAGGCTTGAGGATTCAAGATTCGTCAATCATGCAGAGGTGTGATTCACGTGGATTCGGCAAGTAGATTTTAGGCTTCGTGGTGAGGATACACGAACACTGAGTAAGATCTCTTGTATTCACACAATGACTATAGTGCATGATTCCTTCCCGTGGTTTTTTCCCGTTTTGGGTTTTTCCACGTAAATCTTTGTGTCGTGCGTGATTTAATATTTGTCTACTGCTTTGTGCGATTGATAGTTTTTTCATTATTCAAGTTAATTTAGTTTTGTGACTTGATTAAGGATTTTCACTTTTATTGTAAATAAACCCCTCTAATTTCTCATGCGGCTTCTCGCAGGCGAAATTATTTCTCTACTAATAAAACAAAAACCTGATCTCATGAGACAATTAGATAACCGTGGAAAGGCAGCCATTCACCATGCAATAGAAGCAGAATATTGGTGTTTGCTTGATCGAATGTTGGAGGCCGACGCTTCGATTGCTCTCTTTCCCGATGTTGACGGTTACACCCCTCTTCTAACAGCTTCGAAAAGGGGGCGCTGGAGTGCTTGCAAGTACATTCTCAAGATATGTCCAGAGTCAATTGAGGCACGTGATCATAATGGTCAAAATGCACTTCATCTTTGCCAATTTTGGATTGCCAAGATTCCAGAAATATGGGAGCTTCTTAACGTGGGTGATGATGAAGGAAACACACCTTTGCATGTGGCAGTAAAAGAGAATGACTATAACAAGACAATTTTGTTAATGTCTTCGGTTTCAATTGACTTGGGGGCTGTTAACAAAGAAGGTCTTACAGCCTTAGAACAAATGTGATTTGTTAACTAAATTACCTATATCCAATAGACTTGATTTTTATAAAATTTATTGTACACGTCAAGCACGACATTGTAAACGGTTTACATCATATCTTTGGATTGGGGATTATGCCTGTTTTATGGACCCTGGACATAGCCACCCAGGCACAACACGACCCCCATTATTCCATTTATAAACATGCAAACTCCACATCTCATTTATCCTAATCACATCTTTCCTATGTAATCATTTGAATTTAATCATTTGAAAAAATAATCCCGTGCGTAATATCTATAGGCATGTTTTACATATCATGACTTGTTTTCATCTCTGAATACTGGGGTTATTTGATTTTGGGCGCTGATTACAGAGAATAATATGGATTCATCTAAGGAGACTTGGTGCCCCACGTGGTAGACGCCCAAATAAGCACATGGTTCCAATTGGAGGACTGAGAGAAAAAGCGGTCATCCGTTCTCCAGATGAAGATCTGAAACCCATAATTAATACCATGTCTGTGGTAGCTGCACTCATTGCCACAGTCACTTTCACAGCTGCATTAGCGATGCCAGGTGGGTACGACAGCAGTGGAGAGGCAAATCTGGTAAAGAAGCCCGCACTTTGGGCATTCATTTTGTCAGATGCCTTGGCTATGTGCTGCTCCTTCGCTGTGGTGCCCTTACTTTGGAGGACAATGCGTGTTGAACAAGATCTACAGGTCGTATTGAACAACCCCTGTGCGATTTTGCTCAGCATGGCAATTCTTGCAACTTTGGTGGCTTTTATGAGCGGTATATTTGCAATAATAGCTCCTAAGGCATTATGGGTTGCCATCTTAGCATGCATCGTTTGTTCCATGGTTTTTTATTTATCCCAATATCGCATAATTGAGAGATATCCACTTTTTACCTGGTTTATGCCAAGTATCATTACTAGAGACATTCTTCGTCTTATACATCTAAAACAGCGGAGGAACAAAATAAAGAGGGACCGGCGTTATGTTGTATCACTAATCCGAAGAGGATCTCCGGACACTACTTATTGTGTAAGTAACAATAACACCGTTAATAGCTACCTAGTGTTGGAAACAAGCTCGATCAAAGGGTAGGTGGCAGTGTGGGCCAAGGTATGCTTATTGGTGAGGCAATAATGAGTTGATTAGGGAGTTAGATAATAATTGAGTTGTAATGTGGTTGAAGTGCTTCTGATTTGTGTCTGTATTGAATTCCGTTTTTGTGTATATATGCACGTTATTGTGTGAAGGTGGGAGGAGAGGGAACACCAGATGGGATGTTCTCCCCTCCCGGTGGGTTTGTATTTGAGATTTGAGTGCTTGTGTGTGATGATTTTTTGAGCTGTTTGTTTGAGTAATTTGTATGTGCAATTTCAATTCTTTAATCCCCACCCAATAGCTATATATAACTGAGATGGTTATAATGAAAAATGCAATCTTGCAGAGAAGTAATCGAATTCAATTTACTGAAAAGAACTTGAAACACAGAAATGTAAAACTCTGAAAATGGTATAGGAAAAACAAGAGAGAGAAAAGCTCTGAGTTTCTTTGTTCTTGATCTCTTTTTTTCGATTACACCAGAATGGCCACAAGTGGCTTTATATACAAGCTATACACCGACCTCAACTCAATGTGCTGGCAACTAACTAGCACTAACTGAAATGCAAAATTACATCTCACACCCTCTAGATTTAACACATTACCAAGACTAGTGAGCCTTCTTAACAGCCCCTCTCAAACTTATGGTTGTGTCAACAACCATAAGTTTGCCCTTCAAATGCTGAAACTGGTCAATAGGCAAAGACTTCGTAAAAATATCAGCAAGTTGAGCAGAAGAACCAATGTGTTGAACTAGAATCTCTTTGCTCAATACCTTTTCTCGGATAAAATAGTCAATCTCCACATGTTTAGTTCTAGCATGAAAAATAGGATTGGAAGCTAAAGCTATAGCAGATTTATTATCACACCATATCAGATGAGGCAAAACTAAGGATAGATGAAGCTCACAAAGAAGTTGTTGAACCCAAGAAATGTTTGCAGCTGCCAATGCTAGGGCTCTATACTCAGCTTCAGTGGTAGAGCGTGCGACTGTGGGTTGCTTCTTGGCACACCAAGAAATTAGATTTGGCCCAAAAAACAAACAATAACCAGTAGTTGATCGTCTGTCTATGTAATCTCCAGCCCAATCAGCATCGGAGAAGGCTACAAGAGTGAAAGAACCAGGGAGAAACTGTAGCCCTTGTTGAAGAGTACCCTTGATGTACCTTAAAATGCGTTTTACTGCTGCAAAATGACTATCTGTAGGAGCATGCATGTGTTGGCATGCCAAGTTGACAGCAAAAGATATTTCAGGTCTTGTAAGGGTCAAATATTGCAAGGATCCAACAATGGTTCTAAACCAAGAAGGGTCAACAAAAGGAGGATCATGACTAAGAATGGGAGGTTTCACAGAGGAAGGAGTAGGACTCGGTTTGCAATCCTACATCCCAGCTTTGATCAACAAATCAGTTGCATACTTGGTTTGTGACAACAACAGACCAGAGGCACAATGCTGAACTTCAATCCCCAAAAAATAACTCAGTTGACCAAGATCTTTCATAACAAATTTTGAACTCAGTTGAGCAATGAGATCAGAGATAAATTGAGTGTTACTACCAGTGATCACAATATCATCGACATACACTAACACAAGTGTCATATCTGTTGCTGTATTAAAAATGAACAAAGATGTGTCAGCCTTGCTATTGACAAAACCCAGATGAACAAGAAAAGAAGAAAACATAGAGAACCATGCTCTTGGTGCTTGACGTAAACCATAAAGGGCTTTGTTAAGTTTACACACAAAATGAGGATGATCCATATCTTTGTAACCCAAAGGTTGTCTCATATATACCTCCTCTTCAATGATCCCATGCAAGAAGGCATTAGAAACATCTAACTGCCTAATGGACCAATTATAGTGGACTGCCATACTTAAAACAATTCTGAGGGTTGGTTGTTTGATCACAGGACTAAATGTTCTGTAAAATCTAATCCCTCTGTTTGCTGATTCCCATTAGCTACCAATCTAGCTTTATACCTTGCCACTGTTCCATCAGAGTGTCTTTTGATCTTAAAAATCCATTGACAACCAATAATATTGGCATGAGGAGGAGGTGGAACAAGATGCCAAGTACCCTGTTGAACAAGTGCTTTGTATTCCTCAGCCATGGCATGCTGCCAAGCGGAATGTTTGATTGCTTCATGAAAATTCTTAGGTTCTACATTTGGTAATGAGTTAGAAGATACTAATGCAGAAAGACTCAAAGGATGTTTAGGCTTGAAAATTCCATTTCTGGACCTAGTAGTCATAGGATGGAGATGAACACTAAGAGATGGAGCAATTGTAGAAGGAGATGGACAAGGCATGGGTAAAACTAAAGAAGACACAATAGAAGGCATGGATAAAGATGGAGCAGACCCTAAAGAAGCAGGAGATGAAACAACATGTAAGTCAGTCTCAACTTGAGGAGAAGACAAAGAAGATGCGGGTGGAACAACTGGAGAGGGAACTGAATGTGGCACTGAGATGACAATATCTTCAAACACAGTTAAAGGAACCTGAAACTGTTGAATTTCAGAAGAAACATAAATAGAATTGGCGATAACAGAGTATGGAAACTCATGCTCAACAAACTTTACATGCCTAGACAAATAGACCTTTCCAGTCACAGGGTCATAGCCTTTGTAACCTTTGGTTGTGTCACAAAAACCCAAAAAGACACATTTGGTGGATCTAGGTTGTAATTTGTCAGATGTATAGGGTCTTATCCATGGATAGCAAGTGCAACCAAAAGGCTTCAAGGTCAGATAATGGGGTTCAGATTTATACAAGAGTTGATAGGGTACTTGAAAATTAAGAGACGAATGAGGAAGAAGATTAGCTAGAAAGACAGAAGTAACCAAAGCCTCTAACCAAAATTTAGAGGGTAGACCAGATTGTAAAAGCAAAGCGATGGTGGTCTCAATCAAATGACGATGCCTCCTTTCCACTACACCGTTTTGTTCAGGTGTATGAGGGCATGATTTTTGATGAATCACACCAGTAGTGAGAAACAAGTGAAGAAGAAAATGATTAACAAACCCCCCCCCCCCCCCCCCCCCCCCATTGTCACTTCTGACACATTGAATATGGGTATGAAATTGAGTGACAACAAAAGCTTTAAAATTGGCAATAGTGAACTTGACTTCAGATTTATAGTGTAAAGGAAAAATCCAAGAGAAACGAGTAAAATCATCAATCACCAAAAGATAGTAACGAAAACCTTTATTAGATGGCACAGGGGAAGGACCCCAAACATCCATATGCACCAATTGAAAAGGTGCAGTGGTTTGTGAAGTAGACAATGAAAATGGTAGTCTATGACTCTTCGCCATATTACAACAATCATAGTTTACCAAAGAAGATACATTCAATGGTAACTTTTGTTGCTTTATTAATGCAGAAAATAAAGGGAAGCTAGGATGACCTAGCCTTTGATGCCATAGCATGGCAGAAGAAGAACTGGTACTGACAAAAGTTGAAGAAGGTGATGGACTGACTGCAGATGATGAGCTAGAGCAATTCAGTAGAGGGTAGAGCCCCTTGTGGCATGGCCCTTGATACAAAATTCTGTGTGTTGTCTTGTCCTGAATGACAAGACCACATGAATAAAAAATAAGATGACAATTGTTATCTTTAGCAAACTGTTGAACAGATAACAAGTTGTGTGATATGAGGAGTGTGAAGAATGTGAGACAAATGAAATGAAGCAAATGGAGTAGGGAGTAAACCCTTACCAGTATGTGTCACCTGAAGTTGAGATCCATTGCCAACCAAAACACCCTCTCTTGTTGCAGCAGGTATAGGATATTGAATGTTCTGTAACTGATGTGTGATGTGGTTTGTAGCCCCACTATCAAAGTACCAAGGTTGTGGTGCTGCTGTATTTGAAAAATAACCACCATAAGGTGCAGACACACTGGAAGATCCCGAAGAGCCAGGAGTCATATGAGAAACATTATATGCTTCATTAAAGGAAGTGGACTGAGGAATTGCTGTAGCATGATATCTAATATGAGAAGATGCAAGGGAAGATCCAGGTAGCATTAATGGAACATTATATCCTGCAGCAAAATGAGCTTGAGCAGGGAATCCATTTCTAACTCCAACATTAGAAGGCATTGAAGGTTGTGGAACATTCATCTGAAACTGAGTTGCAGCTGGAATTCCTGAATTATGCATGTGTGCATTCATCCATGGATTTTCAGACTGAGGAAGTCCTCTCCATGCCATATCATTAAATTGAGGACCACCAAAAGGTATGGGCACCTGTCCTTTATAATAGTAATACTGAGTCAGGTGGTTATTTTTACCACAAATAGCACAGGGATCTCTGTAAAACTTGCGACCTCTACCTCCTTTTCCTTGGACAAAACCTTTGGTAAATTGTTGATAGTTCTGAGTTTGAGGCAGAAAATTGGTCTGAGGTCCTAGAGTCTGTGATGAGGATGTAACAAATTGTGGTGAAGAGGGAACAAATTGTTGCGATGGCATATGCATGTGTTGTTGTGAAGGCAAAGATTGCGTCAAATTCATTTGTTGTACATTACCAGAAGAACCAATGCCATTGGAATCATGTGTAGCCACTAACACAGCAGCACTATCACTTTCAGATTCTTGAAGATACTGAATGTCTTCCCCATTTAACATTGTTACCAAATCAACAAAAGTAATTGTGTTTCCCCTGGTTCGTACTGCAGTTTTAAATGGGTTAAACACCTTTGGTAGACCACGAAGAGTGTGAAAGATCAAATCATCATCATCAACTGGTGATCCTGTTACAGCCAATTTCTAAGCGTATTCTTTAACCGTATCTATGTAATTTTCCATAGTAGAGGTCTTTGTTATGGTATGTAACCGACATTTAAGTACCTGAACATGATTTCGAGATAGCGAGTTGTATCTCTGAGAGAGAGATTCCCAAACTTGATATGCATGAGTCAACCCTAGAACATATGGAAGTGTTGTCTGAGACAAAGAGGCAGTCAAGCATGAAAGAAGTTGAGTATCTATTAACTTCCGGAGTGAATACGCAGGATTAGTGGAAATCACTCCTTCAGTACTTTGAATTTCTGGAGATGGACATTCGATTGAACCATCGAGGTAACCGTAAAAACCATTCGCATTCATCACATTCTCAACTTGTATCCTCCATAACAAGTAATTTGATCCATCTAATTTGATATTAACAAAGGAGTGAAAATTTGAGACAAGAAATGCTAGAGAAGTAGGTAGGGTTACCGCTGTTGTACTCATCGTCACAATCTTAGGGTTTTCAGTGCGAATTGAAGAGATATATTCCCAGAATCCTCAAGACTTTCGTCATTGCAGCTCTGATACCATAATGAAAAATGCAATCTTGCAGAGAAGTAATCGAATTCAATTTACTGAAAAGAACTTGAAACACAGAAATGTAAAACTCTAAAAATGATATAGGAAAAACAAGAGAGAGAAAAGCTCTGAGTTTCTTTGTTCTTGATCTCTCTTTTTTTCGATTACACCAGAATGGCCACAAGTGGCTTTATATACAAGCTATACACCGACCTCAACTCAATGTGCTGGCAACTAACTAGCACTAACTGAAATGCAAAATTACATCTCACATCCTCTAGATTTAACACATTACCAAGACTAGTGAGCCTTCTTAACAGGTTAACTACAAATTTCCTCTGCATGTGATCATTTTGCATATTGCAAATACCTTACATGTTACCTTGGTGTTTGGTATGACACAATAATACAATTTTCGAAAGCTTTTCCACCAAATATATGTAAATTTTATATGTTCACTTGTTTTGAACAATACAGTTCATAGCTCTCACTCTACAGTTTTGCAGTCTTTCCACTAGACTCAAAGAACATCTCCAACACATCCTCTATATCTCTATTTGAGAGTATGCAAATGTTCCGACCTAGCCTCTAAAACTCCTCTAGTTGAGTGGATGGATTTTGGTTCTCTAGATATAGATAGAGAATTAATGGAGAGGGTGATCCTCTATTCAAAGGAATGAAGGTGGTAATCTTTCATTGCATATAATTTTGAATCAATACATTTAGATTTTACAAATTTAATATTATTGAAAATGTCTTAACATTATATTTAAAACAAGACCCAAGTTAAATATATATACTACGAGAAAATAATTAAGTTTTAATTAACTTCAAATTTTGGAGAGAAAATAGAAAATTGTTGAGTGTTGAAAGAAATAGAAATGAAATTTGAGGTTTGTGGTTGGGGTAAAGATTAATAATAACATACACTAAATTCACTTTGAATATATATATATATATATACACACACACACCAATGTTCTCATCCACTACTCTTACCATCCACACCATCCACACTTTTCATTTCCCGATCAAATTTTGATGATCAGAACCGTTCAATGTGTTTAAAATGTGTTTTTAAGGGTCCCCACGAGAAATCATCAAAAAAAAAATATCGGGAAGGGCTTCATCCGGGCAGTTTTCGATAAAACTGTATTTAATCGAAAACTGCTTGGATGAAGCCCTTCTCGGTATTTTTTTTTGATGATTTCTCGTGGGGACCCTTAAAAACACGTTTTAAACACATTGGACGGATCCGATCATCAAAATTTGATCGGGAAATGCCTCGTCCGGACAATCCCGGACCGTAGCAATCCTGGATGAGAACCGGACTCGTATATATATATATAGCGCTTCTCCTCAGGGCTCCCGAAATGGACACTACAACAAAAAACACCAATGGTGACACCCTTTGACACCTTTTGGTGACAAAAAATCGATTTTGACACGGAATGCACCCAATGGTGACAAAAATGTTCTCTGCTTGTCATGGAAAAGTCTTACCCAAGGCGCCAACTAAGGAGGAGATTCGGTGACACAAAAATTTGTCACTGAAGACAAAAATTTTAGGTGACAAGCACAAAGTTGTCACTGAAAGATCTAAATTTTCAAGTTGGCGGGCTATTCTCATTTAGACGCTCCGAAAAAAATTCATTGAAGAGCAAAACGACGTCGTTTCATGGAGGCACCAAAAATAAGCAAGTTATGTGAGCCAAAACGACGTAGTTTCACGGATTTTTGCTTGTCACCAAAACAAAGCCCTAATTATACTCCGCCTCTCTCACAACTCACGCCTGAAGCTCTCAAGGTCTCTCTCTCTCTCTCTCTCTCTCTCTCTCTACAATGTTCGACGAGTCCTTAATCCTTCCCCTTCTCAGTTCTCTACCATGTTCGACCTCTGCCGCCGTGGCTTCCATCCGTTCTCCTCTACAGCGCTGGTAAGTCTTTTTTGCCCTATCTATCCCCTCCTCTCTCTATCCTGATTTTGCCCTCTCTCTAAACAACGCTTGTAGTTTTGTCTAGGCTTCCACGACTGCCCTCTGCACCTCTGTCGGCCCTGTACATCCATTGTTTCAACCTCAACACGGGGTGAGTGTGTTCAGTCTTCTATCTTCCCCCTCTTCCTCCCACAATTTGTAAGCCCTAATATTTTCCCTCTGTTTGAATGATTGTACTATGACTGGTTAGGCTTGTAAAATCAACTAATTGTTATTTCTCTTGATGGTTTAATTGTTGTTAGGATTGGGTTTGCTTGATTACGTATTGGTATTGTTATGTTAGACAGTTCATACATATTACATTTAGTAGTTCCTATTATTTTTTTAAGAAAGATTAAGATAGCCTTATTTACATATATGATTTTTGGGGCATAAAGAGGGGAATCTAACATTGTGGTGGTTTGACTTCTTTTCAGCTTTTTTCCTTTCGCTATGTAAGGCCAATCAGCTTAATTACATTATGGATGCAACATGGTGACCTAGTTTTCTGTATCTGAAATTTACTATATTTGAGGTAAACTGGTAAAGTGCACTCTACATTAAGATAATCAACTCTTTTTTTTTTTTTTTTCAGTTCAATTGATCTTTTTAGTTGCCCTAACTTGTTTATCCTCCAGTGAAACATGATTATGATTCGCGGTATTTTGAATAATTGGACAAAAAAAGATCAAATCGTTATGTCTGGATTGATCTTTTAATAGCCCTATGTGCTTAGCTTTTAACTTTTAAAAATCGTGGAAAGAGGAGTTTAGAGGAGATTTCTTCATGAATATCTATCTTTTTCTACTTACCATTGTTCCAGCTTTCTGCTACTTTCTGAATTTTTTTTTTGTTATGGAAGTTTAGAACCTTGGAATTCAAACTCTGTTATTGTATTGGCTCTGAAATGTATGAACGAAATACTGTCTCATCATCATCGGATATATCACTACTACAATAATGGATAAAGATCGCACTAATAATTTTAAAAAGACCACGCTTTTAACGGAAGCGCGGTAGAGAAAATAAGAGTAAATTTTTAATCTCACTTTTTCTAAAGACTGAGATGGTATATCAATTTTATTGTTCTTAAGTAAAAGTTGCTATCATTCTCATCATTGATGTGTTCGTTTGGCAGGTAAGTGCATGTGGGGGCAAGTTAGCATTTGAACCAAATTTGCTTTGGTAATGTCTTATCATCTTAATTTGTAGGAGGACCAAGATGTGACTTGCTAGCAAAGCACATTCTTTGTTCCTTAAATTAACTTTATTCATCTTTGTTTAGATACTTGTTGCTACCTGATCGTTAATTTATATTGCACTTTATGGCCTTCCATACCTTGAAAAGTGCCAGGTTAATCTTGAAAAGTGCCAGGTTAATCTTGAAAAGTGGATTGAGAACTACCTGAAAGTACTAATATTGATTTGATGCATTTGTTGCTAAAACTGTGAGTTAAGTGTTGTTACCCAAGAGGCAACCTAGAGGGGGGGTGAATAGGGTTGCTAATAATAACGCCCAAATAAAAAATTACTAGACAAAGCAAATAAATAAATAATTTGCACAAACAAAATATAAAGGAGTTAAGGGAGAGAGATATCACGTAGAGATATATAGTGGTTCGGTCTGAGCTTTGTCCACTGCTCAGCCTAGTCCACTGGCCTAAGGAGTCGCTGTTTTACTAATCCAACAACCAGCTTCTGGTGCCGATTAAACCTTACAACCGCAACGCTAACTTTCCCGAGGAGTTAGCCTAACCGCTAGAGTTTATCTTCCAAACTCTAAAATTACTCACAAAACAAAACCCAGTTCTGTAGTAGCTCACTGAGAATTTTTCTAACTCTCAATACAACTCTGACATAAATTTGTAGTGTGGAAAAATAAATCTCTCTCAAAGAGTAGATATACAAATTTGCTCACAAAGCTCTCAAAATAATAATATGAAAATGATCTGTGTGAGAGTATGAAAATTGCTCTGTGTATTTGATGTTGCTCTGGTATCTCTTGATATCCTTTTATCTGCAGAATTTCTTCAATTTATAGCATGAGCTATTTTGACTGTTAGAAATATGAACGTTGCAATTTTTCCGTTGAGCTGTATAGATTTCTGATCAACAGCAACTGATTTCCTACGTTGGTTGTCATCAAAGACAACAATTGCTGCAAAAGATGTTTTGTTAAAAACAATTTTCTAACTTCCATGAATTAAGAATGAATGTTGAATGGTCAACATTGATATACTAAAGTATTTCTTGTATGAGACAAAGAATGAAGCACATTTTTCAATTGGAAAATTTTATTTTATTAGCCCCACGTAGGAACAAGGTTTTCCAGGAAGTTTCAATCAAGCAAAAATTATTTGGTACAAGTGGTACATCTATTGCATACATGTTCCAAGAGCTAATAATGCAATTTATATAACTTGGAGCTGGACATATGTATTTATAAAAGATATTTCATATTTGTACCGAAGCACTAATTTTGCCAAGTAGAAAATTTCATTAATTTAGAAATTTAAATTTATCACAGATTTTAAGAAATCAATTTTGTCATAAAAAAACATAATCAAAATCAATTATTTTTCTAACAATCTCCCCCTTTTTGATGATGACACAAAATATGATTTTTTTAAAAAATAATGATAAGTAAAATTTTGAATAATGCTCCCCCTATGTATATGCTCCCCCGTAACATATGCCACAAAAGAAAATTTAACAATCATAAGCAAAAAGTTGGCATTCATAGATATATTAAGTGATACAAACCATCAAAATCCTACATGGTTATTTAAGCCACGCATCATACGGTATAGTTACAAAAAAAAATATCTTAAGCGCAAATAACAAGGATAGACCAAGGATAGACCAAACTACTCTTTTTCTCCCCCTGTGACATCATCAAAAACAAATAACGCTTGGGGTAAAAATAAAAGATTTGGTCACTCTATGATTACGATTCCCCGTTACCACCCCGGGGATACTCCGTATTTGTCCGCGAATGCTTGTCGTCTTCGGTTTTCATACTCTTTGATAACGGCTCCGAGTGCAACACCGACAACAAGTAACCATTTCCACGGAAAATTTAAAAGCCACCTCATTGAAAATAATCCGCAAAGAAAGAGGGAAATGAAGAGTAGCACCCATAGTAACTCGATGAACGACTCCATATTTGTGCGCTCTATATATTGTTCCCAAGACTCGAATGGAGATTTGTATGGGATGTGGAACATTTGCTTGATATGAGAAGATATATGGAGAGGATTTTGAGTGGATGGAGACCGAGAGTGAGATGAAGATGATAAGAAAGAGATAGTGTTGGTGAATTTATAGATAGTGAAGAAGTGTGTAGAAGAGGGAAGAGGAATTTTGAATTTTTGAATTTTTGAAAGGAGTGAATGTGGCGCTGGATAGGACAAATAGGAAGGAAGAAAATTGTGTCCGAGTAATTATTGTTATGTCTGTAGGACGCTCCAAAAAAAATAATCCATCAATCAAATCAAGATATTGAAATTATGTTTGGGGTAACATTTTCTTAAACATTATAATGTAACTACTCCGATTGAAAAATGATGAAACAAGTAATAATTGGTTTAACTAAAAATCCCCCAAATATATTTAAAATGGATTAGACATCCCGAGTTCTCTTCAGATAAAACAAAATTGTTCTTCAATAAGGGGTTTTGTAAAAATGTCCGCCAATTGCTTGTCGGTACTAATGAAATTAAGAACAATATCCCCTTTATGAACGTGGTCACGAATAAAATGATGTCTAATTTCAATATGTTTTGTTCGGGAATGTTGAATGGGATTTTTCGTTAAATTAATTGCACTTGTGTTATCACATCGAATTGGAATATGATCATAATGTAAATTAAAATCCTCCATTTGCTGTTTGATCCATAATAATTGAGCACAACAACTACCAGCAGCTATGTATTCAGCTTCAGCAGTTGATAAGGCAACTGAATTTTGCTTTTTGCTGAACCAAGACACTAACGAATTTCCAAGAAATTGACAAGTGCCACTTGTGCTCTTACGATCAGTTTTACTACCGGCATAATCAGCATCCGAAAAACCAATTAAGTCAAAAGAAGTATTTCTAGGATAAAATAACCCCAAATTGGGAGTTCCAGCAAGATATCTAAAAATACGTTTGACAGCTACTAAATGTGACTCCTTTGGATTAGATTGAAAACGAGCACATAAGCAAACACTAAACATGATATCGGGTCTACTAGCAGTAAGATAGAGAAGTGATCCGATCATACCTCGATACATTTTAGTATTTACTGATTTACCATTTTCATCTTTGTCGAGTTTAGTGGTTGGGCTCATTGGAGTTCTCATGATTTTAGAATCTTCCATCTTGAATCTTTTGAGAAGTTCTCTCGTATATTTTGCTTGATTGATGAAGATTCCATCATTTGATTGTTTGATTTGAAGCCCAAGAAAGAAATTGAGTTCTCCCATCATGCTCATTTCAAATTCACCTTGCATACACTTAGCAAACTCTTTGCAAAGTTTTTCATTAGTAGCACCGAAAATAATATCATCAACATAGATTTGAACAATAAGCATGTCATGATTTTCGGTTTTTATGAAAAGAGTAGTATCTAATTTTCCTCTAGAAAAACCATTTTCAAGTAAGAAAGTGCTAAGTCTATCATACCATGCACGTGGTGCTTGTTTCAAACCGTAAAGTGCTTTTGAAAGTTTAAAAACATGATCCGGAAATTCATGATTTTCAAAACCAGGAGGTTGCGCTACATAAACTTCTTCTGAAATAAAACCACTTAGAAACGCACTTTTTACATCCATTTGAAAAAGTTTGAAATCTTTAAAACATGCAAAAGCAAGTAACATGCGGATGGCTTCTAATCTAGCAACAGGAGCAAATGTCTCATCAAAATCAATGCCTTCTTCTTGATTATAGCCTTGTGCAACTAATCTAGCTTTATTTCTAACAATGTTTCCAGATTCATCCAATTTGTTTTGAAAAATCCATTTAGTACCAATAATGGTGTGATCGTGAGGTCTAGGCACCAAATTCCAAACCTTATTCCTCTCAAATTGACTCAATTCTTCTTGCATAGCTAAAATCCAATTTTCATCATTTTCAGCTTCTAAAAAATTCTTAGGCTCAATTTGAGAAACAAAGGCTAAATTACCGCAAATATCCTTAAGAGAAGATCGAGTAGATATACCTTTTGAAAGATCTCCAATAATTAAGTCCTGTGGATGATTTTGTACGAATCTCCATTCTTTTGGTAGATCTTGATTGCTGACAGGATTTTGTGGTTGATCGAGAATCACATTATCCTTTAATTGAGTGTTCTCATGTTGACTTTCGCCATTTTCCTTACTAATAGACAAATCTTGCACTCCTTTAATGATGTCTACTTCATCATCATCAATAATAATCTTGGGAGTAGATGGCTTAGATTCATCAAAAGAAACATGAATAGATTCTTCTACAAGTTGAGTACGTTTATTGTATACTCTATATGCTTTACTAGAAATAGAATATCCAATGAAAATTCCTTCATCGGATTTTGAATCAAATTTTCCCAAATGATCTTTTCCATTGTTTAAAACAAAGCATTTGCATCCAAAAGCATGAAAGTAACCAATGTTGGGTTTTCTACCATTCCACAGCTCATATGGTGTCTTTTTGAGAATGGGTCTAATCAGGACTCGATTTAAAACATAGCAAGCGGTATTGACAGCCTCTGCCCAAAAATATTTAGGTAGAGAGTTTTCGCAAAGCATTGTTCTTGCCATTTCTTCAAGAGTTCTATTTTTCCTCTCAACTACCCCATTTTGTTGAGGCGTGCGAGGTGCAGAAAAGTTGTGATCTATTCCATGATCATCACAATATTTTTCAAACAAAGAATTTTCAAGTTCTCTACCATGATCAGTACGGATGTTTGAAATAACAAATCCTTTTTCATTTTGAACTTTTCTACAAAGTTTAGTAAATGATGGAAAAGCCTCGTCCTTATGAGCTAGGAACATAACCCATGTAAATCTTGAGAAATCATCAACAACAACAAGACAATAGTATCTGCCGCCAAGACTCGGTGTTCTGGTAGGACCAAATAAATCCATGTGTAATAGTTGTAATGGCCTTGTTGTAGAAATAACATTTTTAGATTTAAAAGAGACTTTGGTTTGTTTACCTTGTTGGCAAGCATCACATAGTCTGTCTTTTTCAAATTTGATTTTTGGAAGACCAACAACTAATTCTTTTCTAGAAAGTTTTGAAATTGCATCCATATGTGCATGTCCAAGGCGTCTATGCCATAGCCAACTATTATCACTTACTGCTGAAAAACATTTTACACCTTGTTTGCTTAAATCATTTAAACTGAAAACATAAACATTTTCAAGTCTCTGGCCAACAAAAAGTACCTTGTTGTTTTCTATGTTCTCAATAATGCATTTAGATTTTTCAAAAGTAACACGATTACCCTTGTCACAAAGTTGACTAATACTTAGAAGATTGTGTTTTAAACCATCAACAAGTAAAACATCTTCTATAATGGGAGAGGGGGCATTACCGATGTTACCTATACTGTAACACACAAATTCGAGTCCTGAAATAAAAGACAAGAAAACGATGCACAAAATAATATTTTATTGATTTGAATATAATGCGAGGTACAATCTCTATTAAATTCTTTACAATAAAGAATAATTCCTCTGATTCGATCTCCGAAGTTGATGGTGCAACCTAACGGCTATAGAAGCTTGTCGTAGGATTGAACCGGTTTGTAGTTCTTTCAGATCTTCGAGTTGAGAAGCTTGAAGAACGAAGCTTGATCGAGGGCTTGAACAGCTTTATCTCGAGCAAACGGTGAACTTGAGGATGATCTTCGCTAGCTGACGCGTAGACCGTTGTTGTTGTGGATGAATTGGCACGTAGCTTGCGTGCTTGTTGATCCTCCACACGAACTTGAGGGATTTGAGAAGAACTTGCAGAGAAGGCTTGAGAACTGCTTGAGAGTGCTCTGGAATTTCCCTGGTTGCAGATGTCTTGGATGATTTGATGAACTTGCGAAGAAATCGGCACGCTGTTCTTGGTGCTTGATGATTCTCTGCAAGATGTTGAAGAATGCTTGAATTCTTGAGGAGTGCTTCAGAGCTGTGGTTGAATGCCAAGCGAATCTTCTTTGTTGATTCTCCACAAGAGCTTGAGGGATTTGAGAAGAGCTTGAGAAGCCTTTAGAAATGCTTGAGAGTGCTCTCCAATTTTCCTTGCCTGAAGATCTTGTCTTTTTCTTAATGAGAGCCTCTATTTATAGGCTCAAGGAGAGGGGTCTTAATTTGGAAGGTCTCATTTGATTGATTTTATTTCCGAATAAGAGTAAATTGGCCTCTTAATATGGAAATAAACCAGGTCAAATATATACATATATACTGTCTTTGATTGATTCTTTCCATAGGAGTAAATTGACTTCTTATTATGGAAATATATCAGGTCAAATATATACATATATATTATTCTTGATTGATTCTTTCCATAAGAATAAATTGGCATCTCTTTATGGAAATAAATTGTCAAGATATATATATTTATATATATGTATATAAAAACACATATTTATAAATATTTTTCTGGCCCCAGGATAATTTGGTTGGGCCTGCGTTCATGGGTTGACCCAATTTGATGGTTCGTCTGGCCAATTGAGTAGGCCCATCTTCTTTTGGTCTAGCCCACATCTTTTTAAAATGATTGAACTCATACTTTGTCGAGCCCAACAATTATTTGCAGGCTTTTGATCAACTTTGACTTTAATTAATTAAGATTATTTATTCATCTCAATTAATCGGACGGCGAGTAAGCCATGACAAAATTTTAGTGTCTACATATACCAATGATTTTTCCTTTACTGTTATCACCAAAAGTTACAAATCCTCCGTCTTTTGGTGTTAGAGAGTTGAAAGCTTTCTCATTTCCCGTCATATGCCGTGAACATCCACTATCGAGGTACCACTTTCCTCCAGTTGATGTGGATTTGAGGCATACCTATAATAGCAAGTCAAGACTTGATTTTTGGTACCCAAATCATCTTGGGTCCATGAAGGTTAGTTCGAGCAGAATATGTTTGGTTCTTTTGAACCCAAGTTTTGTTGACATAACCAGACAAATGTCCCTTCATAGGACAGGAGGGTGAAATATGTCCTAATTTTCCACAATAATGACATGACAGATTAGAATGTCTGGATGAACGATTTTTCTCAAAAAAATTCTTGTAAAAATTTTTGTGCTGGTTTGGGTTATAGCCAATTCCAGTTTTATGAAGAGAGCATCTTTGTTTTCCAAGAAGTAAATCCAGACCTTCTTTTCCATTTGTGAATTTTGAAAGAGACTCAGTCAAATCATGAATTTGCTTATGCAATGAATCAACATCCGAGTTTTTCTTTAAATCATCATTTTCTTCTTTCAGAATATTTTTCTCTTTAATTAAATCTCTAATTTGTTCATGCAGAGAATCGACATCAGACATCTTTTTCAAATCCTCATTTTCTTCTTCTAAAATATTTTTCTCTTCAATCAAATCTTCCATCTCTTTTGAAAGATCTTTTGCAAGCTTCTTAAGACTAATATTTTTAGAACTAACTTTTTCAAAATTATGTTGCAAGCATTTAAAAGTATCTAATAATTCATCAAAAGATAGAGAAGAGGGATCATGATATACCTCACTTTCTTCTTTTGCCATAAAGCACAAATTTGCAACTTCTTGTCTCTCATCATCACTGTCAGAGCTGCTATCATCACTATTGTCCCATGCTGCTAACATAGCTTTTCTTTTGTCTTTCTTTGAGTATTTTCTTGCTTGAGGACATTCGGATTTTATGTGACCGGGCTTCTTGCATTCGTAGCAAATGATTGGATCTCTTTTGCTAGTTTCTTCTTTGTTTCCATCTTTCTTTGAAAACCGTCTATTTTTCCAACCGTTCTTGCTTTTGAGAAACTTTTTGAAGTTCCTGGTGATGAGAGCCATATCTCCATCTTCACTTTCATCGCTTGAATCATCATTGCTCTTTGACTTGCTCGTTGTTCCTTTTAGAGCAATGTCTTTTCTTTTCTTTTCATCCTCCTCATTCATGTTGCGATGCATTTCCTCCGTTATGAGAGTTCCCATAAGCATATCCATTGTATAAGTTGAGAAGTCCTTTGATTGCAAAATGATGGAAGTTGTAGTATCCCATCTTGTTGGCATAGATCTAAGAATCTTTCTTGTCATCTCTGATTCAGTATAAGACTTACCAATAGATTTCAAACCATTAGTAATATTGGTAAATCTAGCAAACATTTGAGATATAGATTCATCCGGTTGCATTTTAAAAAGCTCATAGCTATGAACAAGAATATCTATTTTGGACTGCTTAACTTGACTATTCCCTTCGTAGGCTATTTCTAATTTATCCCAAATATCTTTAGCCATTTCACAAGCAGATATTCTATTATACTCATCAGTACTTAGTGCACAATAAAGAAGGTTAATAGCTCTGGCATTCTTTTCTATTTTGGCTTTATCGGGTCCGTCCCACTCAGCTTCTGGCTTACGAACAGTAAGATCTCCGGACTTTTTAGTCGGGATATTAGGACCATTGTTAACGATTTTCCACAAGTCGTAATCAGTAGATGTGATGAAAATTCTCATTCTATTTTTCCAATAACTATAATTTGTTCCAGTGAACAAAGGAGGTCGATGTGACGATTGTCCCTCTAAGCTAGATACATTGCTAACGGTTGCCATGGATAGCTCTTAGACTGTTAAGTCACAAGAAAAATAATTAGAGCCGAGGCTCTGATTCCAATTGTTACCCAAGAGGCAACCTAGAGGGGGGGGGGGGGGGGGGGGGGGGGTGAATAGGGTTGCTAATAATAACGCCCAAATAAAAAATTACTAGACAAAGCAAATAAATAAATAATTTGCACAAACAAAATATAAAGGAGTTAAGGGAGAGAGATATCACGCAGAGATATATAGTGGTTCGGTCTGAGCTTTGTCCACTGCTCAGCCTAGTCCACTGGCCTAAGGAGTCGCTGTTTTACTAATCCAACAACCAGCTTCTGGTGCCGATTAAACCTTACAACCGCAACGCTAACTTTCCCGAGGAGTTAGCCTAACCGCTAGAGTTTATCTTCCAAACTCTAAAATTACTCACAAAACAAAACCCAGTTCTGTAGTAGCTCACTGAGAATTTCTAACTCTCAATACAACTCTGACATAAATTTGTAGTGTGGAAAAATAAATCTCTCTCAAAGAGTAGATATACAAATTTGCTCACAAAGCTCTCAAAATAATAATATGAAAATGATCTGTGTGAGAGTATGAAAATTGCTCTGTGTATTTGATGTTGCTCTGGTATCTCTTGATATCCTTTTATCTGCAGAATTTCTTCAATTTATAGCATGAGCTATTTTGACTGTTAGAAATATGAACGTTGCAATTTTTCCGTTGAGCTGTATAGATTTCTGATCAACAGCAACTGATTTCCTACGTTGGTTGTCATCAAAGACAACAATTGCTGCAAAAGATGTTTTGTTAAAAACAATTTTCTAACTTCCATGAATTAAGAATGAATGTTGAATCGTCAACATTGATATACTAAAGTATTTCTTGTATGAGACAAAGAATGAAGCACATTTTTCAATTGGAAAATTTTATTTTATTAGCCCCACGTAGGAACAAGGTTTTCCAGGAAGTTTCAATCAAGCAAAAATTATTTGGTACAAGTGGTACATCTATTGCATACATGTTCCAAGAGCTAATAATGCAATTTATATAACTTGGAGCTGGACATATGTATTTATAAAAGATATTTCATATTTGTACCGAAGCACTAATTTTGCCAAGTAGAAAATTTCATTAATTTAGAAATTTAAATTTATCACAGATTTTAAGAAATTAATTTTGTCATAAAAAACATAATCAAAATCAATTATTTTTCTAACAAGTGTGGATAAAATGGGCGCACACATGACTTGCGAACCGATTTCTACTTCACAAAGTACAACCATATTTCTACTTGTAAACCTTTGTTCTTTTTTAGTTAAGAGTAACGTTTCTTCGTTTCTATGACTACTTTTGTAGTCCTTTCTCGTAGGTTTTACTGTATCTAGTGCTCTCACTTCTGCTTTGAGACTAATAAATTTTGTGTGCTTTAACTTCCATAACCATGTAGCTGCATTTTTCCATGTCATCACCTATTCTGTTATTAGGAAGTGGAGTTCAGTTTGTGTATTGGTTTCTTTATATATCTGTTGGATTCCAGCTCAAACTTTTCTTCTTATGTCTTTTTTGATTCGGAGAAACCACCGGTTTGTTTAACTTTTTGTTAGTGACAGACGTCTTGCAGTTCAATGAGAAAAAGGACTATGGACATTGAACACCAAACTATGAATTGTGAATTGGTTATCATCTGTCAACAATGTGATAGACTATTACATGTAAGTTCATTTATATTTGTTCTCAACTTTTGTTCTGCAACATTTTACCTATAAGAATCTCGGCCTTGAATCTGTGAAGATATGTGTCATTCAGTATATGTGTGTCTTCAATTTGTGTAGGATTTATTGACACTGATCAAAGTAACTGTTGAGAATTTGGGTTACATGAAGTTGTGGAAGGAGGTAGAATGTTGGAACTCCAAGTTTTGGAAGATCATGGATTGATGGCATGGCTAATTGCAAGGCAAGATGGAGTTGACTTTTGGATTGCCACCCTAGCAAAAGCAGGCAAAGATGCGATGTACTTCATCGCTTGGAAATGGTTAGTGAGAAGAATGCTGTCATTTCATTTTCATAGCCATCATTACGACGACTAGTGTTTTTTTTTTGCTTTTACTGGTCTTGGTAAAGATTATGTCTAGTGTCCGCTACAAGCTTTGCGCCAAATCATACATGCTGAGGTTATTGTGCTTTATTTTGAGCAGGTGCAAAAGCAATTGAAACCTGAATTGTTTGGACAGCTGGATGATATTGTTCTTTTTGATGCCTTAATTTCGATAGCTGTAAGGCTGCTGCAAGGCTGAGGCTGAGGGACATTGCCAGTTCCATGAACTGAAGAGGTCTTATTATATACCCTTTTGAAGCTGCGTTGATGCACATACTGTCGATGGGCTTTTGGTGGAGGGTGAGTATGTTTGTCTTATGTCGTGAATGGCTCCTTACATGTCCATTGAGGAATTGCAGTGATGAACTACATCTTTTTTCATCTTTAAAAAAAGACGAAACAATATGGGATGAAGGGCTCCATTTTCATTTAGAGCTCATATCTACTCACTTAAACTAACTGCCCTTAAAATTGTTTCTGGAACTTGGCAAAAAACAAAGAGACGCCGTCGCCAAACAAAATCCGACACCACCTGCAATACGCGTAGGGGGGTCGCTATGTAATTGCAAACCAGTAATTTCTCCGTTGAGGCCCTTTCTTAACTGTCTATGAATTGTCTTGTTTCTTAGAGGCCATCTGTTTGTTTTATCTTTTTCTCTCTTATTATTGGGATCTCGGTAGTGAGGGGGCGGCTCTAGGATTTCAGTCCCGCGCTGACAAAATCGTACATAATTTTTTTATCAATGCAAAAATCTACATAAAATGGAATCTTTTAATTGGTTAAAGAGTTATTGGGCCTGATTTAAATCGTTTTGTTGAGCTATAATACTTGCTCAGAAATTTAAGTAGATTTTCATTTACATTGCCTACACACAAATGGCCCAGTGCAGACAATAGTAAAGCTGCCCCAGTCGATAGTCAATATATTCTACACGTCTTTGTCTGTCACGTGTATTTTTTGGTTACAATTAGTGCCCGCATAACGGTTGATAGGAGATTGATTAAAGATGCGAACATGAATATCTGTTTTCCTGTTTGCAAGTACTCTATTGTACTAATTATTGTGTTTCTCGTTTTATGGCAGTATATATATTAGTTCTATCTCTTAGAATTGCAAATTGCACTGCTGGTTTTTTTGTTATGATACTTAAACTAGTAAATTATTGTGTTTGCTGTAGTCTGGGACTGGGGCAACTTTTTGTTGCGACTAATTAAACACTGCCTCTAAAATGGGTAAGCGGTATGGCAAACAAAACAGGTAGTGGTGGCTGCAAGTAGCCCTTCTGATACATATTCTCACACTTTTCCCAATGGTTATGTTCAATTTCTGGTGTTTGTATTTGGCCAAGGTCCAAAGGCAATAGGTATGAACTATTCTCATCTTAGGATTTCAACTGAAAATTTATGGCTTAAAGATTTGTCTATGGAGATCTCTTGTCACTATTTCATTATCTAGCTCCTTTGTGATGTAATAGTGTATCTTATGTTCAGGCTTTGTTGAGGATTGTGTGAGACTCTAAGTTGTAATTGGTGCATTTGATTGTCATGAGGGTTAGGTGCCAACCTAGTTGGGATCTTTCCCTCTTGTTGTGATGCCTCATTTATTTTGAGTTGTGTGCTTCATAACATGTTAAATAATTGCATTTTTTGTTGTGATTTTATACAGGTAAGTGACTATCGCGAGATGAAGTTACTTTTTTGGTGGTTAACCAAGATGGAGTTGAAGACTTTTTGGTAGTTAACTGGAACCTTTGTTTAGAATTGTTTTTGTCATTCGACATGCCACACTGTGTACGGATGTTTCGTGGTTATGCTAATACTATTAAGTTTGAAGTGTTTATTGTTGAAGGATAAAGATTTTGAAGGGTTGTGAACTTGGATGATAGAATGTTGACTTGTTGAATATTTGATTTGAATGATATTTTGCGTCTTTGCGGTATAAGTTTTGCTAATGGATGTATCTAGATACAAATATTTGAAACTTTGCAAGCAGGTGCGAAATGATATTTTGGGTGCACAATTATGTTGATTGTGTTTTTTTTGTGATATTATCAGTGACACGCGTTTAGTTGTCAAGGTAAATATTTTCAGTGACAAATCTTGTCACGGAAGATCTCTTTTCTATGACAACTGTATTGTTGTCACCATTGCTTTCAGTGACACCCTCTTATGTCACGGAAAATCTCTCTTCCGTGACACTATATTTCTGTCACTGTTGACATCATTCCGTGACAAGTTCACAATTTTTGTCACCCTTGACTTTCAGTGTCATGGATACAATGACACCCACATTCTGTGTCACCGATGATAATTGGTGACAAATATTGGGCCTTCGGTGACAGTTTTTCGTGTCACCATTGGTGTTTTTTCTTGTAGTGGGAGCATACTTGGTCCTCAACATGAGGCTTCCAAACACCCCCTTTGATTTTTATTTTAGTTGACGATAGGATTGATCTCCAAAAGTTATCTGAGGTGCACATACTTGGTCCTCAACACGAGTTATATAGCCAAGAAAAAGAAACCCTCGGGCTTGTAGAGTGATCTGCGGACATAATGTCAACAACATTCTGCATCATTGACATAGTAGGTCCAATCCTTTAACAACTTTGAAACAACGTTAAGTATAAGCTTTCAAATTATTATTCTTTAATAAGTCACACAAACATTACTTGCACACTTACTATGTCATGTGTGATCTTAATTAGAAGACTTTCACGTGCAAAGCACGTGCACCTTTACTAGTGTTAAAAATATCCAGCATCATTGAGGTAGTATGTCGAGATTCATCACCATCGTCGCCTTATCATTTAGGAACCAGCCAGGAAAACTCGATCGTCTATCGTACGATTTTATCCCCTTCTTTTTCTAACCACGTGAATCACCCCACATCATATCAAAGGAGTTGCCGAGTCGAGATCAAAATTGAAGGTCATGGCCAATCTACAAAGCAAAGGACAAAGGCATCAAAATTGGTGACCTTATATATACACATCGAGGGGTAGGCTTTGATGTGTCCATGTAATGGACAGAGGGACGCTGCTGTCCCCGGCATGGGACAGTACCTGCTGTCCTCAGCGATTTCTGAGAGTTCCGGTCTCGTTTCGATGATCAGAAAGGTTCACTTCAAAGAGCTCGTTGAGTAGAACAAGTGTACACAAAATTAGCTTAATCGGATATCATTTAGTACCTGATCGGTAAACATATCACTTGGCATAACTAGGCAATAATGGATTTGAAGGCAATAATGGATTTGAGTGGGTTTGATCTAGTGTTTTGGATGCATTCTCTTCAAGATAAAAATCTTCCGATCAGGTACTATATGATATCCAATTGAGCTAATTTTTGGTACACTTTTTCTACTCGGCGAGCTCTTCGAAGTGAACGTTTCCGATTCTCGAACCGAGACCGAAACTCTCCGGAATCACCGGGGACAGCTGGTGCCGTCCCTTGCCGGGGACAGTAGAGCCCCTCTATCCCCATGTAATGGCTCTTACAACGACGCAAAGAAAACGACAAAACAATAGATGAGTAAGAACTTTTTTGGTCTAATAAGTCATTTTGACTTTTTTATTTGATTTTTTTTCCGCGTTTGTTAGTTTGGGATTAAGTTTTTGTGTATTATTGATTCGTCTGACGAGAGAAATCAAAAAATGTAAAATATTATTGTTAGAACTCTCAATTTTTTAAATAAAATTGAAAAAGTGTAAGAATTTGTCTTTCTTACTTACATTTTTCTTTATTAAAAAAAATTTAAACTTGGATCATAATTTTTTAATTTTTTGATTCTTCTCATAGAGAAACCAATAATACGCCAAAAGTTAATGAAAAACTAACAAATATGAAAAAATTGAATAAAAACGAAACAATAGTAGTAATAAAAGTGCAAATGTATGGATTTTAGTTGAACTGTATAGATAGAGCTAAGCATAATAATTTTTCCCCTATTGTCTCACGCATTAAATAGGGCCAATAGTAGTAATAAAAGTGCAAATGTATGGATTTTAGCTGAACTGTATAGATAGAGCTAAGCATCGATCAAAAGGCAATCCCATCCCGGAACAAATTAAAATGGAATCACCCGTAGTAGACATGCGACAGGCAAAATCGAGGAAAATGGTGAATCTGGGCTGGAAGTGAGTTTTTAGCGCGTGGGACCCGGTAGCACATGTCACAAAGGAAAATGGTGAATCTGTGCTGGAAAAAATTCGTAGCCGAAATTTGCTATGGAGCTGATCCACCCGCGCAGGATCCACCCGTAGTAGACATGCGACAGACAAAATCGAGGGAATTGCAATGAAAATTTGCTATGGAGCGGAAAGACGCTTCCACGTAGGACCCGACCCGTAGTCCATGTGATGGCGAGAATTGAGGAAAGTTGTAAGTGGAGGTTTCCGTAGTACATGCGTGGAAGATGCATGGATAGAACTAAAATCATCAATCAAACGGTGCAAAATGTGATGGCTCTCTATGGATGAAGGACACAAAAAGACAATCCAAAAGTGAATCATCATAAAATGGGTATAAAATACCAAAATGTGGCAATGTCTCCGCTTACCTTAAACTATACACTTTCGTTTCACACGAGTAGAGAGAGACGGAGATAGAGTGAGGATTACTGAGGGCAGCAAAGAAGGGGGATGCGAGTTCTCTCAGTAATCCATCGAAGAAACATGAGAGGAAGAGGCCATGAAAAATCAACATGGTAATTTGCTTGTTTTGTTCAACTCCTTAATTTAGTATTAGAGCCAAGTTGATCAAGAACCTATTATTAAAGTGATCTTGGCCAGTTTGGAGACTGTGAAACTTGTAGGCTTGCTTGTTGAAGGACGAAAGAATTGCACAAGTCACAATGGTGGATCTTGTGAATACAACCAGCGGGATTACAAAACTCAACAATCACAACTATCAAATTTGGCGAATTGAAGTTGCATTAAGACCTACCTTGAAGGGCAAGACCTGTGGGAGGTTATTAATGGGAATGATGCCATACCACCCAGCAATCCTGATACACTACCAATATGGAACGTTAAGGCCGGGAAGGTGATGTACGTGCTCAAGTCAACAATTGAAGATGAGCTGCTTTAGCAAATTAAGGATGATGACACACCAAAGATGGCGTGGGACACCTTTGCATCATTATTTTCAAAGACAAATGATGCTCAGCTCCAATATGGTAAGAATTTCTCAGGAAATTCAAACCATTAATTGTAGCGAATGGGCGGTTCAAATTTAGATTATCCCATCCGATCCAAATTAAGTATTGGAGGGGTTCCTATTCTTTTAAAAATAAAAGATTTATATCAAGAAATCTCGATTTTTTTTTTCAACCGAAAGAAAATATCGATGAGGAAATGATGAAAAGAAGAATTATACATGGGTTAACACCTGGGGATAATACTCTAAAACGGAAATACGAGGTCGGCCACTTCAACTTAGTTTGCCAAAAGATAAAATGAGGTGGAGGTGATAAAATGAGGTTGATTTTAACAAATGAAGTGGAGAAGTGATTTTATCTCCAATGAATCTGGACATATATATGTCCAGATTCATTGGAGATAAAATCACCTCTCCACTTCATTTGCTAAAATCAACCCCTTGATTTTATGAGATTTCCATTTTAGCAAATGGAAAACCAAAAGCCAATTAAGAAAGCTTATGCAAGCAGGAGTAGGTCAAAATTTATAAGCTAAGATGATTTCACTTTTTGATTATTTTTTTATTTTTGTTTTATGAGATTGATGATTGATTTCATCGCGATGACTTTGCGATGACCATTTGGTCAGTCAAACTACGAAAAATTCAGCAAATTTAATTGAAGGGTCCTGATCCTCTTGGTCCAAGTTTTGGATTAGCTAAGGCAGTCCAGATTTGCATCATACATCAATACATTTAATGGTTGGATTTGCTCATAAACTTTTTCTGATAAGAGTAGTTAGATTTTTAACAAATTCAATAATTACAACAAATGGATTGTTCAAATTTGGAGGAGAGAGGATTCATCTCCTTAATATCTTTTTTTTTTTACAACAGATCCATCTCAACTAAATCATACTTAATAGTCGACAGTACTATTATATATAGGAAGCTGATCTACTAAGGACTCCCTCACGGATCTTCTCCATGAGGACCACCCCTTTTTTGATTTTCCGAACCAAATTTCGACGATCCAAACCGCTCAATGTGTTTAAAACATGTTTTCCATGGCCAACGCGACGAATCACAAAAAAAAAAAAAAAAACCCGAAAGGGTTTCATCCGAGTAGTTTTTCATAGTAACCGTACATATATAGTTTACCGAAAAAAACTCGAATGAAGCCCTTCCGGGTATTTTTTTTGGGGTGATTCTCGCGGTGACCCTTAAAAATACGTTTTAAACACATTTAGCGGTTCGAATCGTCGAGATACGACCCCGATCCATGAGGTCACGGAATTTTAATGAGGGAGTCCTCATTAGATCATCCTCACTCTTCCAGGCCGGTTCCCCTCACACTTAAAAAAACACATAAAAAAACACCTCACTCTTCCGGGCCCCACTGTGATGTTCCGAACCGTTGATCTTGTTTAAATGAGTAAAATAAAAGGTCTCGTAAAATTTCAGCTCAATCAGATATTGGTAAGCGCTTGATCCAAACAGTTTTAAAAACACTAGTTCCTGTCACAGTTTTTGCAAAATTGTTTGGATCAAGCACTTACCGATATTTGATTGAGCTGAATTTTTACAAGACCTCCAATTTTACTCATTTAAACAAGATTAACGGTTCAAAATATCACAATGAGGTCCGGAACAAAATCGAGTGTTTTTTTATGTGTTTTTTTTTAGTGTGAGGGGAACCGGCTGGTCTAACTTGTCCATTTGTAGGTTCTTAACGATGGGGACCATTCATCATTTTAGACGGTTTTTAAAATATCAAACACGCTAGAAATTATATGAAACAAATTTCGTTTGGCATTTTTTTGGATCACATCTATATGGAAATAATGGGTTTGGATCTAGTATTTTAATTTCTGCGAAGATAAACAAGTTTTAAAATCATAATAAACATTATCCGATTACATGCTATGAAATTTGGTGGGGTTGATGTTCTGGAAAAATTCTAAAATATAACAATAACAATCATCAAGTTGGACCCAAAAAGAGCCTATAGGCGAACCCTGGTCCGTACCCTAATTCGGCATTACTACTTTTTTTTCCCTAAGGGTATTACTAACTAGCTAAAGGGGCGGACATAGCTTGTTAGGAGTCGGAGACACAAATTTCACAAATTTCAGGATGATCACACACGTTACTACGTACCTTGGGGTTTTTTTTGGGGGGCCAAGGCCTCCCCCACTTGAAAATTCCTATAATAATTTAGGTTTTTTTGGTTTTATAAAAAATATCTAGGTGCTGGTGTTTTTGCCACTATTTCTGTTGCTCTT
>CM037151.1:45509423-45622792 GCA_020921065.1 Vaccinium darrowii
CCGAATCTTGTTGCCAGGGATTTGTTGTGGGTATTTTACGATCAGGATGGCAATATAGCACAAAAGGCCCTGACGGACAGAATGCGTTGCATGCTACGCGAAATTGTAATGGTAAGTATGTTGGGTTTGACCCAAAACAAACCCTAAATACTTGTCTCAATTCAAGGCATATGTAAGTAAATTAAACAAGCCCCATACCTGATAGAGAGGAAGACGCCATAATCTAGAAGTGTAGTAAAAAAACTCCTTGTTCTTCTTGATCGATCAAGGAGCACGAGAAACCCCAGCTTCAACGTTAGTTTCTTTCCTGTGGAGAGAGAGAGAGAAGTAGCTACCCCTTTCCTCATTTCTTGTTACAGCCGTGTGTCTCAATGGGCTAGACACACAAATAAATATGAGGATGGGAGTAGGACCTCCTCTTGTGCTTATAAAATGGCCCAGCCCATTATGGGTCCAAATTAACCATATAGCACCAGGCCCACACTTAACAAAATACATACTAATAAAATTAGGTGCACCAAAAATGACCCGTTATTTAAATGGCGATCACTAACCAAAATGGGTCCAGAACAAATACTCCGATAAATTTGATAGTCGAACTAATCCGGAACTTTTAACATAAAATGAATATGCTAGTCCACAAAATATGGAATAAATTTAACATTCTCCCACTTGGACAGCATATGTCATTGTGTAACAAAAGTGCTAATAACGATATAAGCAAACATGTATCCGGAATAGCTAATAAGTGGCCACAACATAGACTATCAAATGTGAGTTAGCACCCAAAACTCATTTCAATGTCCATAAAGGGTACACAAATATTTAGTCATGTAAAACAATGCATCGACAGGATGCAAAGCACACAACAAAACACTTATGACCATTGGCATCGATGATAGTATGAAAGTGTGGTGTGGATAATGATACAAAAGGTGATCAACACATCAATTTCCACAAGATCCATGTGTCCGCCCAAGACACTAGGTCTACTGAGACTGGGTCAACATGTCTCAGATTACAACCATGCCTATTGAGACCAGAACAAAATGTCTCAAATTTCAGCATCAATATGCCATAATCAACAAAATGCGCGCACAACAATATATGGCAACAAATCATATTGTGCATACATAAATTCTCAAGAATAGCACAAAAGGTACATTGTCATTAACACATTTGAAACAATACACAGAACTCCCACTAACTAAATACAACAGAAGACTCTACCAATCCCATACGAGCCACATGCTCTTGAAAAACTTTAGGAGTCAAACCTTTAGTTAGTGGATCAGCCAACATTTGTTCTGTGGAAATGTGTTCAACATTTATGTACGACGTCATAATTTTCTCTCTAACAAACAAGTACTTTATGTCAATATGTTTGGAGCGTGAAGAACTCCTAGTGTTTCGAGAGAAAGAAACTGCGGCAGAATTATCACAAAATATCTTTAGTGGCTTGGAAATGGAATCAACAATTCCTAAACCAGAAATGAAATTCCGCAGCCATAAAGCATGACAAGTAGCTTCATAACAAGCTACATACTCTGCCTCCATAGTCGAGGTAGCTGTAAGTGTCTGTTTGACACTTTTCCAAGATACAGCTCCCCCTGCCATCATAAACACATAACCAGAGGTGGACTTTCTGTCATCTACACAACCAGCGTAATCAGCATCAGTGTATCCAACCACATCTAGACTACTGGAGTGTCGGTAAGTAAGCACAAAATCCTTGGTACCCTGAAGATATCTCAATACTTTCTTTGCAGCCTTCCAATGATTCAATCCCGGATCACTCAAGTATCTTCCAAGTACACCAACAGCATAAGCTATATCAGGTCGTGTACAAACTTGAGCATACATGAGACTACCCACTAGTGAGGCATATGGGATCGCTTGCATATGAGCTCTCTCTTCATCATTTTGAGGACATTGAGACTTCGACAATTTGTCCCCTTTCACAATAGGTGCTTTTCCAATAGAACAAGACTGCATATTAAACCTACTTAAAATTTTCTCAATGTAGGTTTTCTGAGACAAGCCAAGAATACCATTAGTTCTATCACGAAGAATTTGGATACCCAAAACATACGATGCCTCACCAAGATCCTTCATATCAAAATGCATAGAAAGTAATTCTTTTGTCTCAGTCAAAAGTGCAATATCATTAGTGGCGAGTAGAATATCATCAACATATAACACAAGAAAGATACAAGTACTCCCACTGACCTTCATATATATGCACTGATCTGCAATGTTTTCCTTAAAGCCACACGAAGAGACAATCTCATCAAATTTCAAGTACCACTGCCGTGAAGCTTGTTTAAGCCCATAAATGGATTTCTTAAGTTTGCATACCATGTGCTCCTTACCACTTGCAACAAAACCATCAGGTTGCACCATATACACATCTTCATACAAATTTCCATTCAGAAAAGCCGTTTTCACATCCATTTGATGCAGCTCCAAATCAAAATGAGCAACTAAGGCCATGATTATCCGAAAAGAATCTTTAGTGGAAACTGGTGAAAAAGTCTCCTTATAGTCAATTCCTTCTCTTTGGCTAAAACCTTTAGCCACAAGTCTTGCCTTATATCTTTCCACTTGGCCTTTTGCATCTCTCTTGGTTTTAAACACCCATTTACACCCAATTGGTTTGCAACCACTTGGCAACTCAACCAAATCCCAGACTTCATTTTGGGCCATAGAATCCATCTCAGCATGCATAGCATCAATCCAATATTGAGAATGAGAGTTATGAATTGCCTCATCAAAAGTAACTGGGTCAGAGGACATACCGACATCATACTCATGCTCTTGCAAATAAACAATATAGTCATTCGGAATTGCAGATCTTCGAGTCCTTTTTGACCTCCTTAAATGAGTACTAGAAGTACCCTCATCAACAACGGATTCCACATTAACATTAGGTTCATGAAGAGGAGTAACTTGTTGCTCAGCTGGTGGAGAGACAATCACAGGTGGTGGAGCAAGAGGCACTGGAAGGATCACACGCTCTTCTTTAAATACAACCTCGCGTGATGCAGAACTACTAGTATCAACCTCATCCTCAAGAAAGATAGCACGATCAGATTCAACAATTCTAGTAGTGTAACAAGGACAATAAAATCTGGAGCCTCTTGAACCAACACAATAGCCAACAAAATAACCACTAATGGTTTTGGCGTCAAGCTTTTTCAACTGTGGATTATACGGCCTAACCTCTGCTTTACAGCCCCACACATGGAAATGGCGCAAGCTAGGTTTCTTGCCAGCCCAAAGCTCATATGGAGTTTTAGGAACAGATTTGCTCGGCACTTGATTCAAAATGTATGCTGCAGTTTTCAATGCTTCACCCCAAAGAAATTCTGGCAAAGAAGAATTACAAAGCATGCAACGCACCATATCCATTAGAGTGCGATTCCTCCTTTCTGCAACTCCATTCTGTTCAGGTGTCCCAGGTAATGTATATTGAGCCTCAATACCACATTCTTGAAGAAATTTCGCAAAAGGTCCAGGATTACGCCCTGTTTCATCATATCTCCCATAATACTCACCACCCCTGTCTGACCTTACTGCCTTAATCTTCTTCCCCTTTTTGTAGCTCAACAGCAGCCTTATAAGTTTTAAAAGCAACCAAAGAATCAGACTTCTCATGAATAAGCTCAACTTGTCCATAACGGGAATAATCATCGATGAAGGTTATGAAATACTTATTACCACCGAGAGCAGCAGGAGTGAAAGGCCCACATATATCAGTGTGAATAAGCTCTAGCACCTCTTGACTTCTGGCAACCTTCTCCTTTCTAGTCTTAGCAGTAAGCTTTCCTTTAATACATTCTATACAAGTGCCAAAATCAGTAAAGTCCAGATCATGCAGAATACCATCCTTAATCAATCTCTGAATCCTCTCTTTAGATATGTGCCCCAAACGTTTGTGCCATAACATAGAGGATTGCTCATTCAATCTAGCACGTTTGCTACCAACAACAGCATTGGCACTAGGAATTTCAGATGAGGAACAACCAAAATCAGAAAGCAAATCAACCTTATACAGACCATCAGATATAGTGCCAGACCCAACCAAAAGAGAATTATAATATAAATGAACACGTCCACTCCCAAAGTGAAAAGTGTACCCACATCGATCCAAGATAGATACAGATATCAGGTTCCTTCTAATAGAGGGTATATAAGCAACATCATTTAGTTCCAAAACATGCCCAGAGGATAATGGAAGCTTAATAAGTCCAATATGTTCCACTTCAACTTTGACTCCATTCCCCATGTTCACCACCAACTCCCTCTCATTCGGCTTTCGGCTACTTCTGAATTCATGCAAGGAATTCGTAATATGAATTGTTGCCCCAGTATCTAACCACCACGTATGAGACGGAATATCAACTAAGTTGGATTCAAAACACACCAATGCTAAAGGGTTACCTATCTCAGCTTTGTCAAACTTGGTAAACTGCTTACCAATATCAGCCAAATAAGCCTTAGCATTCTCATTGTCAGGCACACATTGCTTAATAAACTTGTCCATAGTGTATTTCATAATCATGAGACAAGTGCGATTAGAATGCTCCCACCTTTCATAATAAGCTCTTACTTCAGCGGAACTTTCAGTGGTTAGCTTAGGTGGTGCTTCCTCCCTTATAGCCAAATCCAAATTCATGATGGCCAAGTTCACCTCAAGAGACTCTTTCCAATCCTCGTAATTGGTCCCAGACAGTGTTTTGATGGCAGACAATTGCAGAGATAAACCAGGATTGAAAGCTGAAGAAATGATAAATACATAGATTTATCAAGCATGTAAAACGAAATCATGCTTATCGAAATTTTCTTCACTTTCCACAAAAGATTCTACTAGAGTCTTAAATCACAAAAGTAGTAAGACTCTTACGTAGGACAAAGCAAAACAACCAAATATAATGACGTAAAATGACCCACTACCGACGGGGTAAATTAAGTCACCACATCCAAAAATATTCAATTGTTCTCTTTGCCGTTCAAAGCATCCTTCCAACCAATGATTTACCGATAGGGTAAAAACATAGGTAGACTGTATGGACCTTTGTTAATTACATCAACATTGCCGTTATCTACATAATCGGCGACTAAAGAATCAGCTTTGACAATCACCGAGGGTGGAAAAATATGACCCACTTGGATATTTCAAAAAACTGATTATGAAAAAAAAACAGAACCAACATAAAATGGTCCCTTTTATTTATTTATGCAAAGAAACCCAATTAGCTTTGCAAATGAAAACAACAGCTCTTAAAAAACAGACAAACGGAAGTGTCGAGAGGTGGAACAGTCCAACAGTGTTTCACCACTTCCATTATTGCCAACAAATAAACAAATTGAGCATCAACATTATCATAATGAGCATCCAAAACAGGTTTTGGTAACCAGTGAGTGTAAGAATTACATACACTTCAGCACAAAATCTGGTTAAACAAGACAAACAAAGCCAATCTCTTTCCTTCCTTTTTGTTTTTTTTTTTTTTCTTTTTTTTTTTTTTTTTTTTTTTTTTTTTTGTTAACAAAAGCAAACAAACTATTATTGTTAACAGCTTCAGGAAATGACGGAAGTCAGGGGAAAAACCTTGTTTCCTTCAACAGGGAATTACAACTTCCCTTTTTAAGCATAGAACACCAAATATGCAGAATCTGCTGGTAACAATTACAGGGAAAAGACGAAAAAACGAAAGTAACAAGAGATTCAAAATTCTCTTCAACAGGTACATCACTACATACTTTTGTTAAAGAATAAACAAATCAAGTCTCCTTTGACAGCAAATTTCAGGAAAAATGAAAGGAGAAAAGGCCCATCCATGGTCTTCCATGTGAGCTCACACACATCCCATGGCCAAAATCTGTTAGTTAATTCTACATGCACGTGGCATCAAGTATTAACAAATATAAATGTCTAACTAAAGCCCCTCCAAAAGGGAAATTGGAAAACCCAATTTCCGAAGCAAAACCGAACTGATCGGCAAGGAAAACGATGGGAAAAACTGGGTTTCTACGCAAACGACGAGTGTTTCGACTTTCAATCACTCAATAATCATGAAAACTACAAGATAATTTCAAAACACAGCCCATGAATTGAAGAACAAGGTGCTCTGATACCAACTGTTGGGTTTGACCCAAAACAAACCCTAAATACTTGTCTCAATTCAAGGCATATGTAAGTAAATTAAACAAGCCCCATACCTGATAGAGAGGAAGACGCCATAATCTAGAAGTGTAGTAAAAAAACTCCTTGTTCTTCTTGATCGATCAAGGAGCACGAGAAACCCCAGCTTCAACGTTAGTTTCTTTCCTGTGGAGAGAGAGAGAGAAGTAGCTACCCCTTTCCTCATTTCTTGTTACAGCCGTGTGTCTCAATGGGCTAGACACACAAATAAATATGAGGATGGGAGTAGGACCTCCTCTTGTGCTTATAAAATGGCCCAGCCCATTATGGGTCCAAATTAACCATATAGCACCAGGCCCACACTTAACAAAATACATACTAATAAAATTAGGTGCACCAAAAATGACCCGTTATTTAAATGGCGATCACTAACCAAAATGGGTCCAGAACAAATACTCCGATAAATTTGATAGTCGAACTAATCCGGAACTTTTAACATAAAATGAATATGCTAGTCCACAAAATATGGAATAAATTTAACAAAGTAACCAGTCTTTAGTTCCTCTCAACATGGCGTACAAAATGAATTGTCCTTTCACTTTTTCCCTTAATTACTACTCCGACTCTAGAGTGAATGAAACAGACCTTAGGGTAATTTATAAATTTGTTGAGGTTGTTATGAATAATGTAAGATTTGAGGAGGTAATTGGCAAATGAGATAAAATTACGAAGTGAACAACATAATATGCTCCGAGCTAGTATCAAAATCTACACACACAATTACACGAAGACAAGAGGATTTTACTTAGTTTACCAAGATGATCAGATACATCCACAAGAGTGGAGGCTTATACCACTCAACCTTATATAGCCTCTGTATCTCTTCGATTGTTGCCTCACCACTGATGATTAGTACAAATGAGAGTAATATTTTGTATTAATACCCCAACAATGTTAAATATTATCCTCTTCTTCTTTCTTTTTTTTTTTTTTGTCAAACATTATTTTGTGTACGTTTGCTGTTTTTGACATGGTCTAAAATGAGATCAATTCCAATCACCTTTGCATGCTCGAGAAGAACCCGCAAATGGACCCAATCTGAGGTGCAGTACGGTAAGGAAAGCCAATTAGCTTCCACCAATTCACTCAGGGTCCGAACTGGTTTAACAAACAATTAACATATGCATTATATATTTTTTGGATTAATAGTTTTCTCTTTTTTATTTTGAAGAAGCGTCTCTAATTTCTTAGAACGTTTTATTTTTTGGATCAATAGGGCTCCTCGCAGGAAAAATTATTTCTGAACTACTCATAAAAAAGAACCTAGAGCTGATGAGACAATTAGATGACCGTGGAAAGGCAGCCATTCACTATGCACTTGAAGCAGAATATTGGGTTTTGCTTGATCAAATGTTGGAGGCCGACCCTTCGATTGCCCTCTTTCGCGATGCTGACGGTTACACTCCTCTCCTTAGGGCAGCGAGTAGAGGGTATTTGAAGATTTGTCAAGATATACTCCAGAAATGTCCAGAGTCGGTCGAGGCACGCAATAATCAAGGTCAAAATGCACTTCATCTTTTCAAATCAAGGAAGAAACGTGACTGGGAAGAGCTTTTCAAGATTCCAGAAATTCCGGAGCTTCTTAATTTAGTTGATGATGAAGGAAACACACCTTTGCATCTAGCATTAATGGAAAATAACAAAGACAGGCAATCTTTTTAATTGGGAGGCCTGGTATTCACTTGGGGGCTGTTAACAAACAAGGTCATACAGCCTTGGACCTTTGCGAGTCAAAATGGAAGCAGGTACCCTTATTACGCTAAAAATTATGTCAAATCCCGTATTGTTTGGAAAATATTTAATCCTTTATAAGGATTCACTAAACATACACACGGGTGGTTTGTCATTTATGATTGGATTGTCATCATACTTTTGAATATCGGCCGATACGGCAGATACACACCGATATAGCGGTGTGACTAAAAAATTGCATACGAACCGGCCGATTCCCAATAGGTATCGCTGTCTCGGCCAATTCACGGCACGGTTCAGGCGTAGCAATTGTGCAAGCTGGTACTGCTTGCTTTAAAATTTCATTGGCAGAGAGAGAGAGAGAGAGAGAGAGAGAGAGGACCCTCGGAACTGAGCAATTTTCGGTGCGGAGCAGGTACCACGTGGTAAGCACATGTGCATCCGTCCGTTCCTTTGGATTTTAGGCTATCGGAATTATGGAGAGAGAAACACGAGAGAGAAAGAGGAGGAGAGAGAGGGCTTTAATCTGGGCCATTCAACATACTTTTGGATAGTCTGGATGCATCGTTCGGGGACCACGTAGGCTTGGCCACATGGTACCCACCCGGCATACAAAATTTTTTCCTCAAAACTTGTTCTGCTCGAATTTTTTTATTTGATAATCATTTCTATTTGAAGCTAAAACGTATTGTTAACAATTCATGACTTTGCTCCATCTTCGGAAAAATTATTGGGTGGTGTCGTGGGCACCGCAACTCTATTTATTCTGTTACCCTTCTTCATTATAAATTTTGTTATCATAATATTGGGAAATATTATGTTACCACATTATCAAAAGAGACGTGGGAGAAGTTTGGAGTCGCGAGGAATTAAGGTCACGTGTACATTTTCTTGCAAGGGTTATTGCTGTATTTTGGATGCGTAAGTGGACTAAATGTGTTAGGAAAATGTTAGATAGACTGGAAGTGTTACAAAATAGCTATAATGGACCCTATAGCAATTATGTTTCTATAGTCTAGATTTGATTCTGTTTCCATAGTTTACGATATATTTCTTCTTTCAGATTTTTACACATTTATGTGGGTCCAATAAGTGTATGAATATTGTGGTTATTCAACTTTTGGGCATGATTGCAGGGATCGACATCCCTGCTACTAGCACTCCAAGGAGCCCCAAATGGCCGACACCCAAAGAACGAAGAGGTTCCTGCTGGAGGACGAGATTTGAAGCCATTTATTAGTACCATGACTCTGGTAGCTACACTCCTTGCCACTATCACTTTCGCCGCTGCATTTACGATGCCAGGTGGATTTGACACCAATCCCGACGATTTGGGTGTTGCAATTCTCATAAAGAAGGTCTCACTTAAGGCATTCATTTTGGCGGATACCGTTGCAATGTGCTGCTCCATGGCTGTGATGTTCTTACTTATGTGGGCAATGATTGCTGACGATGATACAGTAGAGGAATTCGTAAATGTCAGTTCTAAGCTGCTCCCATTCGCACTCTTTGCAACTCTGGCGGCTTTTGTTTGCGCTATATTTGCAGTAATAGCCCCTAAGGCCCTATGGGTGACCATCTTAGTAGGTATCATTTGTTCGTGTATTATTGTATCCTCTAGTCCCGTTTATCTTTCGCTTGCTACAATGCATCTCTGGATTTTTGAAGCCTGCACAGTCTTAATCAGACAATATGCGGAAGCAAGAAAAAAGCGGGGAAACGGCAATAACTCTGATCACCAACATTTAGAGGGCCTCCAGATACGCTAATTACTTTGTAATTAGCTAGCTAGCGTTGGGAAAAAGGTTGATAGAGGGTAATTGGTGGTGTCGGTCGAGGTATGCTTATTAGCAAGGGAATAATGAGTTCGAGTTCATTAGGGTGTTACAAGTTGGCTAAATGAGTTGTAATGTGGTGGTTGAAGTGCTTCATATATAATTTGTGTCTGTATTTGATTCTATTTATGTGCATGTACGTTACTCTGTGAAGGTGGGTCTTTAATTGAGATTTGAGAGCTTGTGTGTCTTGTGTGTATGATGAATTTGAGCAGTTTAATAAAAGTTTGGTTTGAATAATTTTGTATGTGCGGTTTCAATATTCTGTCCCACCCAACAGCTAGGTGGAAAGGATGAAAGAATAATTATAATAATCTTGCTTAAAAACAAAACACGGGCTAGCAATGCCTCGCCTCCCTATGACACATTTTTACTTCGTGTTGGAATTGAAAATGAATCTACAAGACTATCAAATATAAAGTAGGCACCATGGAAAGCAGGGTGCGAGAACAGCCCTACAGTTGCTATGTATTTTCCTTACTTTATATCAAAAAATAGTTTTCAAGGCCTAATTTTTTATATTGAGATATGTAAAATAGTTTGGGTCAATTTTCTTCATATACAATGGTATTGACTAGCAGATGGAGTGAACTGTGAAAAAAAAATTAAAAAGTAGGGTATTGGACGAATGTGATGCTAGAGAATAGAGCGACACATGCAGTATATGTGGTTGTGATGAAATTAACAGAGTGTTGGAAAAAGTTATCAAAAACATTCCAAAGTACCCAAATTCTCTTGTGAGAAACACTAAAGAAAATGCAAAAGCAGAGATAGCTTTGTGCTTGCGTTGGCAACCGAATATGGGGAAAAATTAAGTTGAAGTAAATAGACAAGAAATTCGAAACGGAGGGAGTAATTAAAGTATCGTCAAGTCCTTCAACTTGTATTCGTGACCTATATTTGAAAGTCTCCAAGATTCTTTTCGCTAAATAGGAAGTGTAAAATATTACGTGAACAAAATGTTGTCTACCACTATTTCGTGGTGGATAAAAAATTAAAATCAAAGAGGGAGAAGATCGAATTCTTGTGCTCAGATAAGTACCTCCGAAAATACAACTTACAAAATATTAGACGAACTTATTAACCCCGAGGTTAGAACAAGAAGATAAAAATTCACTTGTAAGCTCGGATAGTCGGATATGCTTACCAAATCACCCACGCAAAACCTCCACAAAGCCAAGGCAAATAGAGAAGACAGCGAAGAAAGAAAAAAAAAACCGCCTTAAAGGCAAATACGAATGTGTTGTTCTAGAAAATTTCCATAGAATTAAGTTGGAGATGCATCCACATTTCGCACCCGTAGATCGAGAGAGTCGACAGAGACAGAGTGAGAATGATGGATCCTGAATTCTACATGGCGGCGAAGAAGGGGGATGTGAGTCGTCTCTCAGGAATCCATGGAGAACACAAAACAGAGGAAGAGGCCTTGAACAACCGACATGGTGAGTTTCTCAAGAGGACGCAACATGGCAACAACAATATGCTTCACGTAGCAGCAAGAGCCGGACGTGATACCTTCGTTGCAGAAGCTCTCCGGCGCTTCCCTTTTCTTTCTGACCAAGTGAACTCACAAGGAGACACCCCTCTCTGTGTCGCAGCTAGGTTTGGTCACCTCGAAGTGGTGACAGTGCTCGCAAACTCGGGTAGCTGTCGTCAAAGAGATGTTGAAGAAGGGCAATTAAGTTGATCATCAATCAGATGCGCTAATTCTCTCCCATTGGCGGGTGACAAATTCGGAGGGTACTACAGTTACTACTGCTCTACATGAGGCTCTAAGAAATAAACACCAAGATTTGGCACGGTATTTATTAGGATTAAACCCAGAAATGGCAGCCTTTGATAATCTTGCTGGAGAGAGCTCGTTTTTTTTTTGGCCGCCCAATTTGGTTGTGAGTTATTTATGTCCGATATTTTACTATCAAATCAGCCATTGTTGTGGTACGTAATTAGTATTTAGTTATTTTCAACATAGCTGAAAAATAAATTATTCATCCACTTTTCCCCCTAAATACTACTACTTCCTTAGAATGAATGAACCAGACTTGTGGAGAAATATATCCAGCTATCTGTTCTACAAGCGTCGGCCTACGCCATAAGCAAAAGAAGCCGCAGTTTTATTAATTATTTTATGTTTAAGCCTGCTACATATGAAAGTAGGCCCAACTATTTAAGGCACTTCCATATATCAATTACGGTTGCGTCTGCGAAAAAAAGATTTTCAAAATTTAAACTCATCTTCGGTAAACAATGGCTCTAGAAAGATCAAATGATTGGCTTTATTTTTTGTTGAGATGGATACAGTGAAAAATATTGATTATGAAAACTTAATTAGTACATTTGCATCTAATAGTGTGAGAAGATTTGCATCAAATTAATAATCAAAGAAGATTTCAAATGCATCTAATATATTTGCATCAAATAATCAAAGAAGATTTCAGAAAAATCTCAACAAACTTCAGCTAGCAAATCTTCGGAACAAGCACAATCGGTTCAAATGTCGGCAATTGTCAACAATTTGAGAACGATACCTCTTCAAGTCACACCCCTTGAAGTCGCCTTCAAATGCGCGCAGCAGGGATTGATAGCAAGTTCAGTGGAGCAACAAAACGATCATAGAAAGAAGGAAAGCATGATCTCCCCAGATAGTAGTCCGTAGGGTGTTTTGGTTTGTGGAGTTTGAAATTTGGTTGGTGAGAGCCCTTTTGACAGCTGCAGCTGTAACGATTCCAGCGGGAAACGGGGTGCCGCGCAGCCCCATGCTGCGCAGCGTGCTGTGTGGCCCATTTCGGCGCCGAAGTTTCGGCACCGTCCTGAGAGTTCCATTCAATTTTTCGTTGGATGGTTGCCTAGCCTTTTTAAGCCCTTCTTGTGACTTCTTAAGGTTAATTCCTCTCACTCGATGTACCTTTGTCGAGTTTCTTAATAAAAAAATTTTGCCGATCAAAAAAAAAATTGTGACAAGATTAATGTGTCCAAATGATATATTTAAGGTACTATAATGATTGTTATTTTTTGACAACTATAAGTTAAAATTTTTGCTATAGTAAAATCGTTTGTAATGGTTTTTTTTTATGAAGATTATGTGTTAATTAATTTTTGGATAAAAATCTTAATTAGTTAGTTCTTTAATTTGGTATCAAGAAATATAAGAAATTATGTGCGCATGTGCTTTATTTCTTTATTAGAAAATTGGATTTTTTTTTAGTGGATTATCTTTATGGGCAGAAAGAGTAATCAAAACAAAAAAGCACATGTGTATGAAAGTTAATTATTTATAATACCCCAAAAGATACATATTGTCATATGTTAATCATTAATCAACATATATACTTAATACTGAAAAATTACTCATCTTCATCGATTAATCACTCATTAACCTGCTTAATACCATAAGTAAAATACATTTTTTTTGAAAAACAACACTGTTTTTTGTAATACAATTTTTTTTTTTGTCCTGGGGCTTACATGTGCCACCTTGCCCCCTTTTTTGATCCCGGGGGTAACACGTGCCACCCCGCTCACCTTCCGTGCTCGGTCTCTAAATAGCATTTTATTTTCATGTGTTGCTGCTAGTCAAAGACTCAAAATATATAGCTAAAAATGCACGTAACAGTAGAAGAGAGATAATAGAAAATCAACATTTATTTCCCTACTTTTTTCTTTTCAACTTTCTTTTTTTCTCTCGTCAAAAATCTTCCACCAATTAACTCATGGTCCGAACACAAAATTTTTGAAGTTGTCCTGAATTAAATTAACATGCAATGACCATTTTTTGTGGGGTTTAAGTATTTTTACTTTTCTTTTCTACTTTTATTTTTAATAAATCCCTCTAACTTGTCAAGAGGCTTCTTGCATGAGGCATTATTTGAGAACTAATAAAACAAAACCTGGATCTCATGAGAAAATTAGATGATCAGGGTAAAGCAGCCGTTCACTATGCAGTAGAAGGATATTATGGGGGGTTTCGTGATCGAATGTTGGCGGCCAACCCTTCGGTTGCCCTCTTTCCTGATTCTGACGGTTTCACCCCTCTCCTTAGAGCAGCGAGTAAACGCCCTGTTTGGCGACCGGACTTGCACCCGGATTTGCCTCACACCTGGATTTGTAATCCCGGTCCCACCGCAAGCCGGCGTTTGGCACACCATTTTCGCCCCCCGGATTTGCAAAACGAAAGTCACTGTTGGGATTACAACTCCGGGAGCACCCGGATTAGCTAACGACAGCCTCACCCCTGTCGTTTGCTAACAAGGGGGGATTTGGATGAATTCATACCCGTTTTACCCCTCCAAGTCTGGGTGATTTTGGAGGGGTTTGAACCAAAAAATACCAAAATAGGGGAGAGATTACCGTCGTCGTCGTCGTCAACCATCGTCGCTACTAACTCGACATCGCCGGAACTGACCCGCTTTGGCTGTCTGCTGTGGCCTCTTTCGTTGTATTGTACATATTGGAGAGAGAGAGCCATTAAAAGTCGGAGCCATTAAAAGCCGGAGCCATTTTCCGGTCAGATCTGTTTTTTTCGCCTGTAAATGCCGGAGCCATTTTCCGGTCAAGATCTGTTTTTTGAGTGAGGAGGAGACCACTTTTGATCCAGATAATGCCCCATTCGATGTAACCAAGGGATGTGGGAAATTATCCTGTGTGGTTGTGTGCAACAAGTTAATACTCCAAATTTAATTTTTACGTCAAAAGCTAGTTCATGTCAAAAAAATAACACAACTAGTTTAACTCTTACTAATTTTCCAATTATAAATAGAATAAATATTTATGCTAGTGACTTGGGCACATATACAGTAAAGAAATTTTAATATAAATATTTATCATGTATTATTTCACTTATAATAGAATCAAACCAATTTTCCAATTAAAATAACAAAATTCCTTTTATTAATTTTTCAAATTTTCACTTCCTAATTATTTTTTTTCCTGAATTTTTTTTAAAAAATATGGGTGTAATATTTTTACTTTATTTAATGTGTATTTTTTGTAATTATTATGTAATTATTATGTATTTATTTTTATTATAATCAAATTAATGCATTTAGTTTATTAAAATATTCGGTCCGGGGGCAAAAAGGTAATTTATTCTCTTATCCTATCAAATCCACCTTCCAAATCCCCCTTCTTAAAATATCATCCAAACACCTCACTAACAAATCCACTCTTCTTATGAGGTGGGGTCACCCTCATTACAAATCCACCTTCAAATCCACCCTCATTACAAATCCACCCAAAATCATCTCCGGTCGCCAAACGGGGTGAAAGGGTCTTGGATAGCTTGTAAGAAGATACTCAAGATATGTCCAGAGTCAATCGAGGCACACAATTTTAAAGGTCAAAATACACTACATCTTTCCAAGTTTTGGGGTTTCTTTCACGGGCTAAATTGCTTAAACAACCAGTAACGGTGGAGTATCGGCGATAACGGTCATGAATTGGTCCGTGCAGCAGATACAGACCAATATGTAACGGGAACTGGCCGATACGCATGCAATTTTTCCCTCTCATCAGTATACCGTGGTGTAACAGTGTCGGAGAGGCCAAAAGCCGTTGCGTAACGGCTGATACGCTACACAACGACCGGTATTTAAAACCGTGGGTCAAACATTATTGACTTGGTCAACTAACGAGCGTTGACCTTCCCCACAATGAGTAATTCTTTCCATAAATAATAATAAAAAATCGTGCATATATGATTTTCAAAATATCTTTACAGTTAATTAAAGAATCATTAAGAGCATCTCCAAGAGGCTCAACAAATGGAGCCTGTTAGCTTTAATAGCTAGTCCAGAACACTTTTTTTCACTCCAACAGGCTCTCTATTCCACTAGCTATTTTACATTTTTTCATTTCCACTAGCTACATGTAGCTAGCCGGCTCCCCTCGCCTCTCTTATTAGCTGAGTAGAGAGTAGTGTTGGAATGTGGTGTGAAAAAGTGAATATGCAAAATAGAATTTGTACTTTTTAAATATTTTTGGCTCTCTACTCTGCCTAGCAGTGTTGGAGTTGCTCTAAGATCTGTAATTTGGTACAAGAAATTTAGAAAGTTATCTAAGGACTCTAATTTGTTATAAAAAAATTACACGTCTTTTTGAAAGAGATAAACTTTGTAGGACTAAGGGAGCATAAATTTTGACATAATTATAACATCAGTCGTTCCACTCTGTTATCATATCCATCCGATCTCTTTCATATCCATCTGGTTTTAAAAAAAATTGTCTCGGACCACAGTACTAGTTCTGTTTCAATTATTAAACATTCATTATGACTTGGATTCATCTCTTAAGTACTCGGGTTATTTTTTGGCCGTTTATTGCAGAGAGTCATGTCGAATTTTCTAAGGAGCCACCAAGCCACGCGTGGCCGACACCCAAATGATCATGAGAAGCATTACTTTGGACCAGTTTTGGTAGCCACACTCATTGCCACTGTCACTTTCGCCGCTGCATTTACGATGCCAGGTGGGTTCGACACCAGTTCCCAGTTCCCGACAATTTGGGTGTTGCAACTCTTGTAAAGAAGGTCGCACTTAAAGTAAAATGTGGCTAAGCTGTGTTTTAATTTATGAAAATTTATTTTAGTAATAACTTGGTCTAGGAAACTATTATTTTGTGTGAGTTTTCTTAATTTGCTACATACTTTAATTTTTAGCAAGGCTTGGTAGGGTTTCCCTATAAAAGGGTTGTAAATTGTACTCTCTATCATTTGAAAACTTCTATTCAATAAACAACAATGAGTTTTATCTCTCTTCTTGTGGATTCAAAATGACTCGTGGATTTGAATGTCTATTTCGCTTGGATTAATACGCTAAATAATTTCTCATGAATTCTGTTGTGCCAAACTATTAATTCAAAAAATTGACATAAGACTAACAAACGAAAAAAATAAAAATAATAATTGAACGGTGACAAAACTGTTAATGCCACGACAACTATTGTGATCTCTCTTTTTTACCATCGATGAGTTTCTCTCTCTAGCCGCGGCTAAAAGGACCCGGGAAAATAAACCCATTTCTCTTCAATCCTTCTATCTCCTCTCTGATTCTCTTTCTTTGATTCCACCAACCACCGATCTCCCAACCCAAAATATGACCCACCAGGCTATCACCTTGCAACTTCAAAAGACATGCCTGACGTTATATTCCGAGGGGTATTAATTTTGCCGACACCGTTCTTTCCTTTACCCTTGCATCTCCCTGTTTATATCCCTCTAAGAAAATCAGATTAAATTGAAGGAAGAGCCTGACTGATGAGTTTTACTGTTGGCGTCGTAATACTTTATTCAATGATCTGATGACAATATTGATGGATTCAAATATGAGCAACATCGGTATTGGGTTATTGAGATTTAGGGGGTGTTCCACTAAAAAAAATAAAATTTTTCAAAAATCAAGACAATTCATTATCTCATAATACATCACATAAAAAAAAATAAAACCATGAAAAATTAATTTATTCTAAAAATACCCTTAGTGGAATATCCCCTTAAAAGATTACTGAGAAAAAGAAGAGTATGAGGCGATTCAAAGATTATTAGATTGATTACCAAGAAGTAAGAAAGAGGAGAGAGAATTCTCCGAACCAACCATGAGCTTCCTTTACGCATGGGAGGAATTTTGGTGACTACTTCTGTACCAGTAGAGAGAGGGAGAAGAGGGGCATTTTTTTGTGGAATTCCGCACTGTGATCGGCAGAAAAGAGCACAACGTGAAGGGTAAAGAAGAGAATGGGGGAGAGAGAGAGGTTACCAGTCAGATGGCTATTATTGTCGTGGCATTAAGAAATGTAAGTCGTGGCATTATAAGGGCTTATTTACCTTTTTAGTCCTCAATGTATTAGCGATTGGCCAATTTGTCCCCAATGTATACATTTGTCCAATTTAATCCCCAATGTTTAAAATGTGCGTCGATTTAATCCCCACCCCTAACTACGTCCACTTTCTCAGTCAAAATGGAGGGCATAATGGTATTTCACCTCATGAAACATTAAAAAAACAAAAAACAAAACTATGCTCCCACAAAAAAAAATTAAAAAAAAAATTTGCCCACTTATCTGAAAAAGAAAAAAAAAATGCTAAAATTACGTCTCTCTCTCTCTCCCTCTCATCTCTCGCCCCCAAAACCCAAATCCCTCTCCTCCACCTCTTCACACCACCCACCGCGACAATCGCCTTTTCACACCACCCACCGCCACAACCACCACACGTACGCCTCTCCGAACCAGAAAAGATACTGTCCATCTTGTGAACAGATAAGACAGTTAAGACCGGTCGGATCTATTCACCTAAAGCCTGCCAGAGAACAGTTCATGTTTGGACACAATCACATACACCCTAAACACAATCAACCACCACAAGCGCACCATCAATTAGATTTGATAAGGTACGTACTCATTCCCATTACGCTCTCCTTAATTTGTTGCTCTTTAGTGACTCATCAGACATCTCATAGTACAGCGTTGCAGAACTGACGCCGTCGAGTCGTGGCGAGACAGCAGCGTACTCTCGAACGGATGCCCCCTCATGCCTTCGTTGAAAACGAACGATGTCGATCTAGTTCGAGATCCTATCTTTGCGTGATTCGCAGCCCGTCATAGCTGCTGTGGTGGTAGTTGCCGGAGGTGGGGAGGTAGTAGAAACGGTGGTGGGTGGTTTTTTGGTTCAGAGAGGCATACCTGTGGTGGATGTGGCGATAGATGGTGGGAAGAGGCGGAAGGAGGGTGGGGTTTTGGGGAAGAATGATGTGTGGACGAGAGAGTAAGAGACATAATTTTTTTTATTTTTTTTGGGGTAGAGTTATTCTTTTGTTTTTTGTTTTTGGTTTTTTTTTAATGTTTCATGAGATAAAATACCATTATGCCCTCCATTTTGACGGAGGAAGTGGACGGAGTTAGGGGTGGGGATTAAATCGACGCATATTTTAAACATTGGGGATTAAATTGGACAAATGTATACATTGGGGACCAAATTGGCCAATCGCTAATACATTGGGGACTAAAAAGGTAAATAAGCCGCATTATAAGTAACAAAAATTCAAATGATTACTTTAGCCGTCTCCAGTCTCTCGTCACAAACACCACTTTTTATTATTCTAAATATTTTGTCCTAATTCAAAAACTAAAGGGTGCTAGGTAATGAAGTTTCACTTTTACCCTTTCTTTTTAGAGTAAGTATATGTAGTGATATTTACCCAAAAAAAAAGTATACACAGTGATGAGGTAAAAAAAGAAAAGAAATATAACAAGTATAATGATTATATTATCTAATTAGTAGGAATTCCTAAAAGTGACTAATAAATCAACATTTTTGTGGTCACAATTTCCTTATCTAATCCTATACTTCCTCGGTCCACATTTATCAGTCTTCAACAAATGAAAGACAGGTGCCGATCAAAAAAAAAAAAAAAAATACACAAATGAAGGACTGTGACCCAATACATATCAAAGGGGTACGCTCCGAAGTGACCATTTACTTCTTGTTATAACGACACAAAGAAAACAACAAATCAATAGATGAGTAAATTTGGTGACACCTTTAAATACTTTTTCAAGCTGTTTTCGATTGTACTAGATTAGACAGGAAAAAGGGCAAAAATTGAGGAAATTGCGTAAAATTGGTACTGAAAATGGTTTCCCATATCAATTTATCTATCTATACTATATATACTATACTATGTACAAATGCAGTTACAATAAAAACTTTCCAAACCCCCTATCCTAAATTCTTACAATTTTAAATTTTATTAATTTTAAAATTGAGAGGGGAGGAAAAAAAATTGGGAATTGAGAGCAAACGTGAGGTATGGGTTGGTGGGAAGTGTGTTTCAGTGTTTGGGGTGGGATAAAGAGAAACATGGAGAGAGAGAGAGAGAGAGAGAGAGAGCAAAAAGGGTGGGAATTTTGAAGGTGTAAATGTATAGATAGAGCTCAGCATTGATCAAAAGGCAATCCCACATCCCGGAAAACAAGATAGAATCACCAACACAAGATCACTGGTAAAGTGGGTATAATTAGCCAAACTGTGGACGACCTCTCATTTTGCTTATCATAAGTATTTTTTTTTTTTGTGGCGAGTTGAATTTTATCTAAAATCAAAACTAAAAAATAAGAACACCGGAGCATACCCATTAAATTACTTAACCAACCAAAAAAGAAACAGCAGAAGGAATCTAGAAGCAAAAAAGACGCACGGAGTATTTTGCAAAAACATCCAGCAACATTTGTGTGGTCACAATTTTCTTATCTAATTCTGTACTCTCTCCGTCTTATTTATTGGTTCCTTTTAGAGATCCCAGTGTATTAAAATTACGTCATTATCACTTGTATGATGCCATCACCTTCATTGCATTAGGGACCAGCTAGAAAAACCTTGTTTGTCTAACCACTTTTTTTTTTTTTTTTTTGAAAAAGTCCAACCACGTGAATCGTTTCACATAGGGAGAGGCATCCAAACAAAATTTTTTTTTTTCCCCGAAGATAACCAGTCCCGTACTACAATCGACACTGACAAATTGTAACTGGTTCGACTATTTCAAATGCTTTGGGGTTTGTTCAGATGTCATAGTAGGATTGGACCCGCAAAATTAATCGATGTGGCTATGATCGGTACTCAAGACATTTGTTGTATAGCCAAGAAGAAAAAAGGCGTCAGACTAGTGGAGTGATCCATGGACATAATGTTAAAAATATCCAGCATCATTGACGTAGTATGTCGAGATTCATCACCATCGTCGCCTTATCATTAATTTAGGAACCAGTCAGGAAAACTCGATCATCTATCATAGGATTTTATCCTCTTCTTTTTTTAACCACCTGAATCACCCTACATCATATCAAAGGAGTTGCCGAGTAGACATCAAAATTGAAGGTCATGGCCAATCTACGAAGCAAAGGACCAAGGCATCAAAATTGGTGTGCTTATTATATATACATATCATCGAGGGGTAGGCTTTGATGTGTCCATTTACTGGCTCTTATAACGACACAAAGAAAACGACAAAGCAATAGATGAGTAAGAACTCTTTTGGCCTAATAAGTCATTTTGACTTTTTTTTAATTTGATTTTTTTTTTCGCACTTGTTAGTTTGGGATTAAATTTTTGTGTATTATTGGTTCGTCTGCCGAGAGAAATCCAAAAAAGTAAAAAAAATATTATTACAACTCAATTTTTTGAATAAAATAAAAAAAGTGTAAAAATCTGTTTTTTTTTTTTACTTATATTTGTCTTTATTAAAAACATTTAAACTTGGATCATAATTTTTTAATTTTTTGATTCCTCTCATAGAGACAAATCAATAATACGCAAAAAGTTAATGAAAAACTAAAAACTATGAAAAAAATTTGACTAAAGATGATAAAATTAGTTAAGTGACTATTAAAGCCAAGATAGACCTAAATTTTGTGAGACAGTTCAATACTTTTCAATTTGTTTCTGATTGTATTTGATTAGACCTGGGACAGGAAAAAGGGCAAAAATTGAGAATTGCGGAAAATCTGTAATGGGAAAGTACCTATGCTGTATACAAATGTTGTTACGCTCAAATGTTTTCAAACCCTCTATCCTAAATTCTTACAATTTTAAATTTCGTTATTTTTAAAAGAGAGGGGGAGAAACAAAAATTGGGAATTGGGAGAGAGAGGACGTGGGAATGGGTTGGTGGGACTTTTAGCAAACAAAAATTGTTCTAAATGTTACCCTTGGTTTTTGTTATACCTCCACTAGAATTAGTAATGTTAAGGCATGAGATGAGAGCATAATTCAAAAATCGGCCGAGACGAACTGTATCGGTCGGTTTGCAACGGTTTTATTAGGGACCAGTTCTCATATTGATTGGTATTGCGGTGGGATTAAAAATCAGGCGGAAAGAAACAGAGCCGCCAATGGATGATGCCTGATTTAGTGGGTTCCAAGGTGATTTCGGGAAGAAAGAGTAAGGTGAGACCAAGGAACCTTACTTCGATCTCAACGCCAATCTGCTCCGATTCAACGTCGATCTTTGGGTTGCACTCAACATCAATAGTCGGTCGGTTTCGTGGTGATTTCGGGTTTATTCAACGCCGAGCTCAATGTTGATCTTTCTCCGGTGCAAGAATCAATGGATGAATGGCACATTTCCGGAGAGAGATAAGAGGCACGAGAGACGGAGAGATGAAGCAAAGGGGAAGGGAAAATACATACTTCCGAGAGAGAAAATACGAAAATAATTATTCTATTATTTATGTATTTATTTATTTTTTGAATCGGAATATCGATGAAAACTTATTCAGTGCATGCAAGTGTAAGTTTCATGGTCTATGCAACAATCTAATATAGTATTGCAGGATGGGTTTTCGAGAGGGACGTGGTTGCGACAAGTGGTATCAACATAGGGAGGTTAACGTGTAAGGCAATTACTTAAATATCCTTTTGTTAAATTTTCAAATTAAATCTTTTAATTATCAAACCCTTGATTCGTGGGATAAAATTTTCAAACATGGAAATTAAACAATACAAAGATCATGTTCTACATTTCCTACTATTACTATTTGATGTTTGGAATTTTAATTTATAATATCCTGTATATTTGATAGTGATACCAATTACTGATTGGAATTTTAATCTGTAAATGGTAGTAATCGATAGGAATGCCAATTCTTGATCGGATAAACATGACCATGTTTATTAGATACCTTAATCCAATTATAATTCTAGCTGGAGAGGATTATTTATTTGTGTTGAAATGAAAATCCAAATTCAATATTTGAACAATTTATGGTAAAAGTAACTCCACCTACAACTAATTTATTTTTTCATTCCTCCATAATATCACCATCTTCCAATTTCATTGAAAGAACTCCAAATTCAATGGCCTCCTGATCATGTTTCATCACCCCTTCTCTTATACGAGAAATCCATGAGCTCTTTGCTGGTATTTTTTTCGCATAGATTGTTGTAAATAATTTTTTTAAACTGTTTTGGGGTCTAATAAATCTGCATGACCAAAATTTTAAATGTTATGTATTTTTCATTAACCTACGCATGTTAAACTTTGATGCACTATTTTGATGTGATTGTATTGTGCTTCAAAATGAAGTGAGTACCATCAACTAATTTTTTTTTCCACCTTTTTCAAGGGCATTGTCTGTGCTAGCTCCGGAGCTGTATTTGATCTCATATTTATCTTCGACATCGACACAGAAGAAGATAACGTCCAATTAGTATGTTGTCCTGTATTATAGATTTGTTTAACTTTGCTTGCTTATATTGAACTTAAGGCTACTGCGTATGTCGAGGAAAAAGATTTAGGCCAGAAAAACAGATTTAGAATGTAAAAAAATTAGACTCATTTGTTCACAAGTATGAATAAAAACGTCTGATCATCATAATCATATTGATTGTAAATAAGAAAATCATCCATGAAATGTTGAATTTTTTTTTCATTTGCTCGATCCTCTAGGAATCTCTTCACAATTTTAAAATCCAAACACAACCCAAATTCAAAATAGGGAGAAAAAAGAAGAATAAAAGGCAATCTTTTACAAGGAGATTGTAACGTTCAATTGCTTTTGGGTGAAGAACTAAATTTTTTTAGGGAAAATTCCAAAATTACCCCTGACCTTTTCACTCAATGTCACAGAGACACCTGAGCTTTGTAAAATACAAACGCCCCCCCTGACCTTTGCCCTCCGTTACCAATTAAACCCCCACCCCCATTTTCCGTCCAAAAACTAACGGAAAAGCTGATGTGGCACTTGCCTGGCATAAAACTTAAGTTTGAGGATAATATTTGGCTTGCCAACTCAGCACTGGGCCCCACACACTCTCTCTCTCTCTTCTCCAAACATCAGCGCTCAACCCCCATGCCGCCGACAACGAAATCCTTTTGCCTTCCGGTCGCCGGGCACACGGCTACTCTCTCTCTCTCTCTCTCTCCCCCCCCCCCCCCCCCCCCAAACACACACACACACACACAACCATGCTGCTCAAAACTGCTCCGGCTTTCGGTTTCTTGAACACCCAGGTTGACAATCGGATTCCCTTTGGATCATCACAATCGGAGGGCGGAAACGGGTTAGTGGCTGTTTGCGCGGCAAAGTATTCCGATGACTGTGAAGCGTCAATCAACGAGCAAATCAAGTGGGTTTTGATTTCTTTGCCGTAAATACATCTTTATCGGCGGCATGGGGGTTGAGCGCTGATGTTTGGAGAAGAGAGAGAGAGAGTGTGTGGGGCCCCGTGCTGAGTTGGCAAGCCAAATATTATCCTCAAACTTAAGTTTTATGCCAGACAAGTGCCACATCAGCTTTTCCGTTAGTTTTTGGACGGAAAATGGGGGTGGGGGTTTAATTGGTAACGGAGGGCAAAGGTCAGGGGGGCGTTTGTATTTTACAAAGCTCAGGTGTCTCTGTGACATTGAGTGAAAAGGTCAGGGGTTATTTTGAAATTTTCCCATTTTTTTAAGCTATGTCACAGTATACGGTTTAATAAACATTTCATATGATGCATAATGTATACCTTTATTATTAATTTTTGTTAGTTTTGCTTTACATTGGAGAGTCTTGCATATTCTTCGAAATTCTTTTAATGCTTTTCCTTTCCTATTGTATTAATTTTATATTTTATCTACGTGTTAATGAAAGTTTCATTGCAAATAAAAAAAGAAAGTTTTGCTTTACATTGGGCTGATACCTTAGAGACAGAAAGCGAGGGTTGGAAAGACAATAATTAGGAATTAGTACATCACATAATTCTTTTTTTTTTGTTAGTTACTAAAAAAAGAGGTTAAACTGTATAAGCATCAAAAAGTTTTTGTTGTCTTAATTGGGTTGATATCTTAGAGGTAGAAAGCGAGGATTGTAACATTCAATTGCTTTTGGGTGAAGAACTATTTTTTTTTAAGCTATGTCAAACCAAACCAAACCAAACCAAGCCTTATGTCCCAATCAATTGGGGTCGGCTACATGAATCCTTTTTCTCCATTGAGCTCTGTCCAGTGCTGCTTCATCATTTAAACCTAGTATACTCAGATCTTTGCGTACTACCGCATCTAATGTCAATTTGGGTCTTCCCCTCCCTTGTGCGTTTCTACCCAAATCTATCCTATCCACTCTCTTAACTACTGCATCCGCTGGTCTACGATAGACATGTCCAAACCACCTTAGCCTATTTTCCCTTAACTTCTCCTCTATAGGTGCTACGCCTACCATCTCGCGAATTGTTTCATTTCTAATCCTATCTCGTCTAGTCTTACCACACATCCACCTCAACATCCTCATTTCCGCTACACTTATCTTGTTCACTTGCTGCTTCTTAATAGGCCAGCATTCTGTCCCGTAAAGCATCGCTGGTCTTATGGCAGTTCTATAAAATTTTCCTTTCAATTTTGTTGGTACCCTCTTGTCACACAGTACACCAGTAGCACTCCTCCACTTGAGCCACCCCACTTGGATCCTATGAGTCACATCATTTGCAATCTCTCCATCTTGACTAATAATAGATCCTAAATACCTAAAATGGTCCCTCTTTGGTATCTCCTGATCTTGGATCCTCACTTTTTCCTCATACGTACTTCTGGTATCACTAAACTTGCAGACCATATACTCATAAGCTATGTCACAATATACAATTTGAACATTTCATATGATGCATAATGTATAATTTTATTATTAATGTTTGTTAGCTTTGCTTTACATTGGAGAGTCTTGCATATTCTTCGAAACTCTTTTAATGCTTTTCCTTTCCGATTTTACTAATTTTATATTTTATCTATGTGTTGATGAAATTTTCATTGTTGATAAAAAAACAAGGTTTTGCTTTACATTGGACTGATACCTTAGAGACAGAAAACAAGGGTTGGAAAGACAATAGTTGGGAGTTAGTACATCACATAATTCTTTTTTTTTAGTTACTAAAAAAAGAGGTTAAACTGTATAAGCATCAAAAAGTTTTTGTTGTTTTAATTGTAGTAGTACATGATTTATATAGGTATCTCATTAACTCACATATTCAGAAAATCAGAGATGACGAAATATGTATAAGCTGACAGATGTTGAAGTTTAATATTAGTTTTAAAAGAGATTATACACAGTCTGATACTCCCTCCCAAATCTTATGCTGGCAATGTCTATTCACCTATATTCATATAAAAGTTGAAATTTCTACAAACTTGAGATAATCTAACTAATAATCTGATAATTTATGAACTTCATGTTAAATCAACAAATAATTCATAATTTTAAAAAGCTACTATGATTCTCCAAAAATAGGTAGGTTAAGAACAATTTTTATAATGTTCAATTTTATGTTGGAAATTTTGTGAATGAAACCGGGGCACTCGGAGGGTCTCCCGAGGCAACCGAGACCTCCCCACGGATTCAATACGATCCCGGATTAATGCTGGGTAACTCCCTCATGAATAAGGAGATAATGGCAGATTTCATTCCCATTCAAATTTCGTATTCAAGGCAGGAGTTTCATTTTACAGAATTGAATTGGATATTCAATCTGCCTAATGAATGGGGAGGCTCCTCCTCTTCAATCCCGTTTCAGTTTCAGCTCCATCATCCATCTATAAAATGGGAGCTCTGTTGTGTGTTTCATCACCAGAAATTCGTGCATCATAGCGTACTCCCGAAATAGTGTTTTGAGAGAGAGAGACAGACGAAAGTTTCAGTTCGCCAAGGCAGTCGATAGAGGTGTTCTGTCGGCCGTGGTTCTTGCCGTTGTATCCTGGGACGAAGACGCCGGTTCAACCTACAACACCCACGGTAGGCGGCGAATCTTTGTTAAGGAGAGTGTGGTTACACACGACTCGGCATTCGATCTACTGTTTGTATTTCTCATTTAGTTTCTGTCAAATATATTTCTGTTCAAGTATTTTTTGTTTCTTTGTAATCTGTTCATGTATGATTATTCTGAATGTAATTGTTCTTTGGAATTCGAAATTGCCACTGTAATTTTTCCAACATTTTATATTTCGCACTAGCCATTGCAAGCCCTCATATTTTATCTATTATTCTTCCTCTATTGTTGCTGCTATTGGAGATGTGTGAAATGTCTTTGGGATAATTCAGCAATAAGTTTACTTGATTGATTTTTATCTGACTTACAGAAAAAACAAGCTAAAGAAGGAGGGGGGAGATCGTTGGACAAAAAAAAGAAAACCGAAAAAACTATGGGGGAAAGAGTAAAAGTACCAATGAACACCGTAATCCAGCGAAACCCAGTGGCTTTTGGCTATACCAAGGGTACATAGATCAATCCTTTATTTTATTTGTGGATATATTTTGAATATCAAAATTATGAATTTCGCCGTGCATAGCACGAGTTTCATGCTAGTGTTTAAGTATGGCATTTGTAGGTTGAAAAAAGATTCTAAAATTAAGTGTTGATTTTGTCAAATCTTGATTTTATCGGTAGGAGAACAAGGCTTTATCAAAATTCAAGGCTTTATCGGTAGGAAAACAAGGCTTTATCAAATTCATTTCCTTATTCAGTTAGTGACATTGTGTACAGATTGGGAGGCCTTATCCTCTTCATCTTTGTATACTCTATTTGAGAGAATAAATTCTTTTTTGGCTGATGGAAAAAAACGTCATCAAGAGTGCCTTGATTGGAGTGATATCATCCATTGGTGATCCACAGGTGTTTTGCCAATGTGCAATGAAGAATAAAATGGCGACTTGAGAAGTACTTTTCAATAGAAAAACTTGCTGCTCATGCAATGTTCAAGGCATTTGTCCCTTCTATTTACATAGAGAAACAAATGTAGTTCATGTTCTTCGAGGTTGGGAGAGCTCTTGGAAGGTACGATCATATAATTTGATTTATAGGGTATCAAATGGGTGTCATTCGTCATAGGAAAAGCCTATGGTTTCTTGGTTTATATTTCCTTACGAAATTCTGAATATGTAATATGGTAATTGTGGCATGCAATTGACCTTAAAATTATATCCCTTGTAGCTTGAAATCTTTTAAATCACGTTTTCGGCTAGCGTAGACGCTAGCTGTAAAATATTTAGGAATGAGATCGATGAAAGGTGAAGGAAAAACTGACTCGCACTGCTGATTGTAGGCAAGTCATTGAAGGTTTACAGATTCCTTTGACAAACTCTATGGTTGATATCGCACTTCGTTACCATTGATTCATGCTCTACTGCTATGGATTTAAATTGAATTCACAACTTAATGCAAGAGGGGGAAAAAAAAACCAGAAGCCTTATCCACAGACTCCAAAGATATATAGAATCATGTTTAATAGATGGATGAAGAAGAAACCTTGACTTCATGTCAAGAATATGTTATTCTAGCCAATCTATGGAAGAATTGTAAGATTAGTGACGCAGCGGAATTCACGAGAAACTAGTTGTGTACTAGTTCAAACGAAATTAGGTCTCGAATCCACGAGGGTTCTTGAATCCACAAGAAGAAAGAGAATAACTCTGAATTTATAATTGATTAAAAGCTGAATAATAATAGAGGTTACATGCCTTTTTATAGGGAAAACTAGCAAACTCTAGCAAAAACTTACCAAAAAATAAAGTATCCCGAAAATTGGGGAAACTCCCAAAATTGAAAACTAGAAAGAAAAATAAGATATTCCCAATTGGAAACAACGTAAACGGAATTACACGCTAAGAGTAATTCGAAATCTAATTATTACATAAAATAACAAAATTACTAAATTGAAGGCCTAAACGAATGAATTTGGCCGAAATCCACCATCAGTCACAATTAGGGTGGTGAGTCTTGATCGTAATGCGATTCTGCTTCAGCCCACCAAGTTTGGGCCTATTTCGGGCTCGTCGATAAATTGCCGAAATTGGCAATTTTCAATTAGAAGTTGATTGGGCCTCTTAGGCTTTGACCGGTCCAATTGATCATAGAACTGGGCCGCTACTTGTTCTGCATCAATTAGAATCTTCTCATTGCAGGCAATACAAGGTGGTATTGCAACCGGCGTCGAACTTGTAAGGAATATCCCTAAAGGTAGAAAATGAGAATAGCGTGTGTTCTTGGTGTAATGAGGAAGAAACTCCATCAATGCCATGTATTTCTTGTTTGCCCTTATTGTTAGGATTCCAACAACGCACCTGATAGGAGCACAAATGTACCCATTGGCGGCCCCTAATTTATTATTGTTACGCCTGTTTAGTATATTATTTGGAGCTTGATACTCGTTTTATATGTTTCAGGACTTGCGGAACACGTGAATGATATTTAGAGCTAAAGCGCGCAATTAGATTTTGATCGTTGCTATGGGATGAAAAATAGAATTGAAGAATTGGTTTTAATATTAATATGAACCAACCCCAGCCCATGACTTGCAATATTATACAGTAATATGATGGGCCTTTCTTTGAACAACATTCGGCAGTACTAAAGAAAAGGGGCCCACCTATCATTGTTTAGGGTACAAACGGGAATTGGATGCACTTGGAAAGCACGGGAGAGAGAGCATATAATAGGGCTGCGAGGGGTTAGTTCCGGATCATACTTTTGACGCAGAGAGCAATTATCACGAAGGCAGCAGGAGGCTGCGGCTGGGAATTAGAATTTAACTCCATGATCGGCTAACGCTCCTACTGGGGTAACGAGGATATCTCTCCGAGTAATATGATTGTATAGATTTTTAGGGTTTTGCATTTAACATTAGTTGTGCGACAATGGATGTTTCATTATTTTTATGAAAGTTTTAATGGTTTTATTTTCACATCGTGTTTGTACTCATGATATCAAACACCATTGTGCAACTGTCTTTAATGTTTCGGGATAGTTTCTGAGATAGATTATACGACATGAGACGGGTCGTGCCGCCCGTTAAGTCCGGTGAGACGATCCGTGCCGTGTTGAGATAGTCTATATGGAGTACGAGTCTTGATTATACTTTTGGGGATTATCGCTAGGAATTGCTACCCTAACGGTGATCTGGTTATATGTTGAATAAAACCCTAAATTTCGTCACAATCATATTACGAGGGGAGATTGAATCGGAAATCCTAGTCCCTTCTCTCACTTGTTTTCAAACCGCAATCACTTTTTATTTAAATTTTAGCTTAATCATTAGTTTAATCAAATCAAATCCAATCATCCAATTTATTTTCGAATTAAATTAGAAATTAGTTGAAAGTACTGCAACTTAGCTTTTTACTCTCCGTGGACGATCTCGGACTTAGCCACTGTTCTTCGGAATAATAGTAAAATCAAGAGAAACACAACACACAAATATACGTAGTTCGGCCAAATCAGACCTACATCCACGGGGAGGGGGGTTTCACTATAATCCGGAGGAAATCCGTGATCTTGTGTTACACACTCACACTCTCAACTCACAATAATGAAAACCTCACAAAGTCACTCGTGTATCTCTCTCTCCGGGAGAGCCACAACCGGCTCCCCTCTCACACTCTCTGCCTCTCTCTCTCTCTACATTGTGCTACCACCTCCAATACACAAGGCATCACAGAGTATTTATAGTTACACATTAAAACCCTAGCCACTCCCTCTGGGCCTAAGCCCAACGGCCCACACGGGGTGGACTCTCAACAATCACCCCATCCAACCCGAGTGGGCAAAGTTGTCTGCAACACCCCTATGTCGCCTCCTCCAATCAGCTATCTCTGGCAAGCGCCTGTGTCACTAACCAGTCGAGCATCCATGCACCACCAAACAGAGTACACAAATCCCGAAAGAGTATATCCTTGCAAAACCAGACTCCGTAGCCAATCAGAAAATCCGAAAATCCGAGCACCGCACCCTCTCAACTGGAATGCCTCCGCCCGTCCAAGTATTGCACCCCCTCAACTAGGATGCCTCCACTCGCACACCTCAAACCCGAAGTGTATGCGCTCACCAACTGAAGCGTCCATCTATGCGCTCACCAACAGAAGCGCTCGCACCCCCTCAACTAGAGTGTCCGCAGCTTCATCGCCGCGCTCCGCCACTCTGATACCACTTGTTAGGAGTCTGATCCGCCTGAGGTTCTGCCCTTGTGCACGTAGGCCCAATCCGTTGGGGAGTATCCACAGAGTTCACCACATCACATGGACCCAATATACATTGAATGACCCATATCCACTTAAAAGGCTAAGCCTTGTAAGTGGTGAGCCATCCAATTGTATATTAAGGTCCAACTCTTTTTCTATTTATCCGATGTGGGACTCATCTTTCACACATGTTCCCAACACTTATGCTTGGAAAACTTAACACGATATTGGTGGTTTGTGAAATTTGAGAAATATTGGTGGTTTTTGGGTCCTTGTGTGTGGTTTCATGGCCCTTATGGATTGCTCACAATGACTTGTTTTATATAGATGCGGAAATGGATCCCATGGAGCTGAGTGTGACGATTAAATACGATATAGATATTTGGGTTAATTGATCGATAATATCAATGAACTTGTTGTGCAACATTTTAAGACGTGTTATGATGTCATTTTTAGAGCATCACCAATGACATACTCAAATGTTGCCACATCACCTTTTGAGTATTCATTTAGGAAAATGGGTTTCTAAAGTTAGCAATGTGAAGCTCTACAATGGTTCATTTTTGTCCATAATCAAAAGAAGGAAAAATGTTAGAAGGTTTGAGTATCCAAGTTTGATTATTAGGAAAATGTTGGTAGTTTTGGGTATCCAAATGCCAAAAATTTTGAGTATTTATAAAAAATGCACGTTGCTAACTTTGAGTATTTATCCAAATGCCTTTGTGAGCCTTTTTTAGGTATCGAAAAGCCAAAATTTGAGTGTTTTTCTTTTTGAGTATGCCATTGGTGATGCTCATAGCGATCTAAATTGTTTGGCTTCATTATTTTTGTACCGAACCGATTATATCGGTTTTGTAATTCTTTTTACAATGCAATGACTTTATTTTAAGCTAACTAATCAAACACTCTACGTGCAACTCAAAACTAAAAAACAATAACACTGGAGCGTACCGCTAAATTAATTACTTAACCAACCAAAAAGATCAACAGAAGGAATCTAGAAGCCAAAAAAAAAAGGGATGGAGTATTTTGCAAAACCACCGTGCAACATTTGTGTGGTCACAATTTCCTTATCTAATCCTGTACTCCCGTTGTCTTATTTATTGGTTTCTTTTGGCTATTCAAATTTATCATCAGGACATCATTATTACACACTTATCATATTTTTCTTTTCTCCGCCTACCCTACAAAACATCATCATTACAATTGATTACTTTAAAAAATTAAGGGTAAAAGAATAAATTCATCACTTTTTATTCACTATTTTTCAATTGAAATAATCTTTTTGAGACAATTAAAAGTGCTATTTGGGACAAAAATTGGGTTAGGCAAGAGTATAGGACGGGATATTTATGGTTGTATGGTTACAATTTTCCACTGCAATATCCTCTGATTTTTAATAAAGGCCGAGATTTGCTGCTCAGTTTCTCCGCCGGAAACTGGGATCATCAACACCTTGGATGAGATCATCGACACTTCATTCCCATGGCATCACACAAGTGATGCCATCACCTTCATTGCCTTAGGGACCAGCTGACGACATTTTAATAAAAGTTCCCAACTACTTTTTTATTTTCGTGGAAAAGTCCAATTACGTGAATCGTACCATTTGTCCCGTCATACAATCGACCGCCTAACCACTTTTTAATAAAACGTCCAACAACTTTTTTTTTTGGGAAAAGTCCATTCTCGGGAATCGTTTCACATATTAAGGGATAGGCATCCAAACAAAAAAACAAAAAAAAAAATTCGAAGGTAACCGTTTGTCCAGTACTACAATCGACACTGATAAATTGTAACCGGTTCGACCAGTGATTTCAAATACTTTGGGATAGTTATAATAGGATTGGACCATAAAATCAATCGATGTGTTTATGATATGTACTCAAGTGTTGTATAGCCAAGAAAAAAAGAGTCGTCGGACTAGTAGAGTGCTCTAAGGACGTAATGTTAAAAATATCCAGCATCATTGACATAGTATGTCGAGATTCATCACCATCCTCGCCTTATCATTTAGGAACCAACTAGGATAACTCGATTCGTCTATGTACAATTTCATCCTCTTCTTTTTCTAACCACGTATTTTTTTGGACATATCTAACCACATGAATCACTCTACATCATAGTAAGTAGCCGAGTAGGCATCAAAATTGAGGGTCATGACCATTTACAAAGCAAAGGGGTAACTTGATCGTCTATCTATCGTACGATTTTATCCCCTTCTTTTTCTAACCACGTGAATCACCCCTCATCGTATCAAAGGAGCCGCCGAGTAGACATCAAAATTGACGGACTTTTTCATTTTTTTTCCCCATAGTAGTGTAGTTACCATGTAGTTAACTACAGCAGGCGTTACAGTCAAGTGGGACCTACCATGTGAAAATTTGAAAAAGCTTCCATTGCAATGCAACTCGTTAATTTGATGGGGAGTAATGACAAGTACGCGTTATTGTAGCAAGAGGTTGACACGTAATTGTACCAAGCGGGACCCACATCACACTTCAATTCATTTTAACACCACTACTACAACACTTTTTAACTTAACAACATATTTTGTTATAACAACACATAACAACACATAAATGAGACCCAATTTTTACACTTTTGTATCATATAACAACACAATTTTAACTCCACCACTAGAGATGGCCTTATATGTACATATCGAGGGGTAGGCTTTGATGTGCCCATGTAATGGCTCTTATAACGACACCAAGAAAACGACAAAGCAATAGATCAGTAAGAACTTTTTTGGCCTAATAAGTCATTTTGACTTTTTTTTTTTGTTTTTTTTTTGCGTTTGTTAGTTTGGGATTAAATTTTTGTGTATTATTGGTTCGTCTGACGAGAGAAATCGAAAAAGGTAAAATATTATTATTAGAACTCTCAATTTTTTAAAATAAAATTGAAAAAGTGTAAGAATTTGTCTTTTTTTTACTTATATTTGTCTTTATTAAAAAAATTTAAACTTGAATCATAATTTTTTTAATTTTTTGATTCTTCTCATAGAGACAAATCAATAATACAACAAAAGTTAATGAAAAACTAACAAATATGAAAAAAATTGAATAAAGACGAAAAAATAAGTCAAGTGACTTATTAAAGCCAAAATAAACCTAAATTTTGTGACACAGTTCAATACTTTTCAAGTTGTTTTTTATTGTATTTGATTAGACGTGGGACAGGAAAAAAGGGCAAAAATTGAGAATTGTGGAAAAATTGGTAATGGGAAATTGGTTTCAAAACTATCTACCTATGCTGCATACAAATGTTGTTACGCTCAAAAGTTTCCAAACCCTCTATCCTAAATTCTTACAATTTAAATTTCGTTATTTTTAAAAGAGAGGGGGAGAAACAAAAAATTGGGAATTGGGAGAGAGAGGACGTGGGTATGGGTTGGTGGGATTTGTGCATGGGAAGCGTATTTGAGTGTGTGTCAGGACCGGCCCAGGGGTAAGCCCCGCAAGCCTCTGGGCTTGGGCAACCCCCCAAGTTGGGGCAACCAAAAAAAAAAATTAGTCAAAATATACATAAGATATATAAAATATACCTAGATTTAGCACAAAGTGCAAGCTGGCGCCGTGGATGGTGCTTGCTTTCTAAAATTGAATGGGCTGGGTTCAAATCCCCTTGGAGAAAGTTTTGGCCTTTTACTCTTTTGTTTTATTTTTTGTTGAATTTATATTGTACATAAAATAGAACTCTTAGACCACTATAATTAAAATTTAGATATGCCTTTAGTGGTTGTAGGGCTCAAGGTTAAATCTTTTACACTTTTTTTTTTAATTCTCTTTTAGTTTATTTTAATTATACTTCTAAAAAGGGCAATTTTCTTCTATTTTTTAAATCAAATTCCCAAAGAAATAATTGTTGACATAAATAAATAAGAATAGGTTATTTCCATTCAACAAGCTTTGATAAAAAGTTTTAGCATAAATAATAATTATTATTAAAATAGTATTTTTACAAAAGTAAAGTTGATAACATGATTAGTTAGACAAAACACAAGTATGAGCAGTGTTTTCTTATATTTGATTCATTTTTTTTTCTAGTTATATAAATTTTTTAACATTTTATTTTAGTTAAATTACGAAACCACAGTAACATATTTGATCTGTTTTTAGCCATCTATTTAAATTTTGTTTACAAAAACTCAGGGTGCAACTTTTAAATTTACTTTAAGCTTCCAAAATATCAGAGCTGACCCTGTGTTTGGCCAGTTTTAAAAGAGAGACAGAGGTATTTTTCTTGATTCCTCGGGCTCTTGGGTCTCTACTTAGGTCCAAGAATCTGAATTTGGCTTTTGTCCTGACATAATTGAAGAGAGTTGATTACCAAGAGAAAAAGAAGCATAACCTTCTCAGAATAGTAAAAACCAAGAAGAATTTTCTTCAAAAAAAGGAGAAATTCTTTTCTTTGAATCGGATCGTATTAATCATAAAGCACTATTATCGGGATTATTTTTTGTTTTTATTTTATGATGTAATTCAGGATAAAAGTACAATGTAGCGTTGATATTTTTTTTTACTTATATGTGTTTTTTTTTTTTTAATGACTCAATACTAAGTGAGCAACCAAATTTGAGGTCGGGCTTAGGCAACCCGAACATCAGGGCCGGCCCTGGTGTGTGTTGGTGGGAGAGAGAAACATGGGGAGAGAGAGAGAGATCAGAGAGGTAGATATTTTGAGTTTGAGATTTTAATTTTTTTTCCCATAATTTTTTGCTTTGTTTATCATATATTTTTCCCAATTGTGAATTATATTTATTCACTCATATAGATTTTTTTCCCCCTATTGTCTCGTGCATTAAATAGGCACAATAGTAATAATAAAAGTGCAAAGGTATGGATTTTAGTTGAACTGTATAGATAGAGCTAAGCATCGATCAAAAGGCAATCCCATCCCAGAAAATTTTATTGGGAACCGTACAAAAAGAAAAAGCTTCAAAGCCCTCAAGTCAGAATTCGTCAAATTCGCCGTCATCTTCGCAAAGACCAAAGAAGATCTCGTCGTTCAATTCGAGAATAAGCATCAAGCCCTCGAATCAAAATCTTGAAGAGAAGAATCAGATGATTATTTTTCTTTTACTACAGAGATCGTAAACCCTAATTTCTCAATCAATAAAATCGATTTTGGTCAACATATTTCCGTCTTTTTTTTTTTTTGCAGACTCGAAATTTGTGTGATACAACTGGTTTGACTATTTTAAATGCTTTGGGGTTTGTTCAGACGTCATAGTAGGATTGGAACTGCAAAATTAATCGATGTGGCTATGATTGGTACTCAAGACATTTGTTGTATAGCCAAGAAGAAAAAAGGCGTCAGACTAGTGGAATGATCCATGGACATAATGTTAAAAATATCCAACATCATTGACGTAGTATGTCGAGATTCATCACCATCGTCACCTTATCATTTAGGAACCAGCCAGGAAAACTCGATCGTCTATCGTAAGATTTTATCCCCTTCTTTTTCTAACCACGTAAATCACCCCACATCATATCAAAGGAGTTGCCGAGTAGACATCAAAATTGAAGGTCATTACCAATCTACAAAGCAAAGGACCAAGGCATCAAAATTGGTGTGCTTATCTATACATATCGAGGGGTAGGCTTTGATGTGTCCATTTACTGGCTCTTATAACGACCGAAAATACCCAACCCATACACCAACCCATAGTTTGTGTGTGGGTTGGGTATTTTCGGGGTTGGGTATGTATCATTGCTGTTTCGAGAAAGGGTTTTTTGGGTAATGAGTTGAGAGAGGTAGAAAATTTTTTTTATTAGAAACCGTACAGAGTGGGTCTTGAGACCCAAATCAAACAAGGTGGTAAATGGCGGTTTCCGTAGTACATACATGCGTAGAAGATGCATGGATAGAACTAAAAGCATCAATCAAAGGGTGCCGGATGGCTCTTTATGGATGAAGGACACAAAAAGACAATCCAAAAGTGAATCATCATAAAATGGGTATAAAATACCAAAATGTGGCAATGTTTCCGATTACCTTAAACTGACCACTTTCGTTTCACACAAGTAGAGAGAGACGGAGATAGAGTGAGGATGATTGATCCTGAACTCTACAAGGCAGCAAAGAAGGTGGATGCGAGTTGTCTCTCAGTAATCCATCCATCGAAGAAACATGACAGAGGAACAGGCCATGAACAACCAACATGGTGATTGGCTTGTTTTGTTCAACTCCTTAATTTAGTATTAGAGTTGAGTCGATCTGGGACCTGTTATTGAAGTGATTGTGCACGATTTGGAGATTGTGAAGCTTGTAGGCTTGTTTGCTGAACGAAGAATCGCACAAAGTCACAATGGTGGATCTTGTGAACACAACCAGTGGAATTACCAGACTCAACAACCACAACTATCAGAGTTGGCGAAGTTGCATTAAGTCCTACCTTGAAGGGCAAGACCTGTGGGAGGTTATTGAAGGGAATGATAACAAACCACCCAAAGATTTTTATACACTCAGAAAATGGAAGGTTCAGGCCGGGAAGGTGATGTACGTGCTCAAGTCAACAATTGAAGATGAGCTGCTTCAGCAAATTATGGATGACGACACACCAAAGATGACGTGTGACACCTTTGCATCATTATTTTCAAATACAAATGATGCTCAGCTTAACTATGGTAAGAATTTTTGAACAAATTCAAACACTAATTGTAGCAAATGGACGGTCCAAATTTTAATTATTCAATCCAATCCAAATTAAGGATTGGATCGGTTCCAATTCCTTTACAAAGATAAAAGACTTGTGGTCGTGATCAAATCTCGATTTTTTTTTCAACCTACAGAAAAATATTGATGAGGAAATGATGAGAATAAAAATTATACATGGGTTAACAACTAAGTATAATGCGTTTATCACGATAATACGAGGTTGGCCAACTCAATTAACTCTCATAGAGTTAGAAAATCTTTTGACCAATCAAAAAGCTTATGCAAGCAGGAGTGGGTCAAAATTTATTAGCTAGATGCTTTCACTTTTTATTTATTTGTTGTACGAGATCGATGATTCAATTGATTTCAAGGGGAGCTGGTTGGTCAAACTAGTAAAACTTCGTCAAATTAAGGAGATTAACAACTCGGTCGATCAACTTGGTCGAAGTTTTGGATTAGTCAAAGTATTCTACATTTGAGCCATGCATTGATGTATATTCAATGATTTGGATTTGCTCATAAATTCTTATCGATAAGAGTTATGGGTTTTTAACAAATTAATCCAAGCTATTGATTATAACAAATGAGTAGTTCAGATCATGAGGACAGTCCAGAACTTGGACTAGAAAGGATCCATCCCCTTGATTTTTTTTTTTTGACAAACGATCCATCCCCTTAACTATTAATAGTCGATGGTACTATATATACTAACAAATTCTCTTCCCCACATTCAGTGGATCAAATTTTAAGTACCTGACTCTCACTTGAGGGACTAATTATGGGTCTTGTTCTTTCATCTGTTTATTCAAAACCTATTACTCTTTTCATTTACTTTTTCTAATATTTTTAGTACCAACTAATTCATTCAAGCGAGACAGATTACGATGTCATGATACACCCAATACCATGTGAAAGATTCAAGTTGAGAAATTGTTCTTTTATATTCCGTTCCGTCGAGAACCACTTCAGTGTCATGCTGTATCTGCAAACCACCTAGTTGTTTAGTTCCTTAATGCTAGATAAATCCTTTTTCTAGTGCACTAATGTAGAAAATTTTGAGTACATCTGAGCCGTCTAAAAATGCAACCGACGGTTCAGATTGAAAAGCCAAGCAGATCTCAAAAAAGAAAAGGAAAAATGTATTTCTGTTCGGGCTGTCGGTTGCATTTTTGGACTGCCCGGATGTGCCGCACGGGTACCACGTCATCCATACCCTATTTGCACCTAAAATCTTCTCGATTTATAAGGTAATGGTTCCTCTCTTTAGTCCGTTAAAAGTGACCGGCCTGTCTAACTTGCCCACTTATAGGTTCTTAACGTGGGGAACTATTCATCATTTTAGACGTTTTTGAAAATATAAATCTCGCTAAAAATTATATGAACTGATATCGTTTGGCTTGTTTTTCGGAACACACAAATGGAAACAATGGGTTTGGATCTAGTATTTTAATTTCTGTGAAGATAAACAAGTTTTGAAATCATATTAAACATTATCCGATTAATTACACGCTGTGAAATTTGGCAGGTTGATCGATGTTCTTGAAAAAACCTAAAATATAACGATAACAATAATTGAGTTGGACCCAAAGAGAGCCTAAAATGGGCGAACCCTTGTCCGTTTCCTATTTTAGTATTACTAGCTGGCTTTTCTTTTTTTGCTAACCGTAACATTACTAACTAGCTAGCTTGTTAGGAATCGGAGACACAGGTTTCACACCCGTAGAGATGGACAGGGCGAGGATGCTGCGTCGTAAACTCTACAAGGCAGCAAAGGAGGGGGATGTGCATTGTCTCTCAGAAATTGATGGAAGAAACATGACAGAGGAAGAGGCCATGACCAACCAACATGGTAATTTTCTCAAAAGGACACAATACGGCAACAATAATATCCTTCACATAGCAGCACGTGCTGGGCGTGATAACTTCGTTGCAGAAGTTCTCTGTCGCTTCCCTTTTCTTTCTGACCAAGTGAACTCACAAGGAGACACCCCTCTCCTTGTCGCAGCCAGGTTTGGTCACCTTGAAGTGGTGAAAGAACTCACGAAGAGTGCTACAGAAAATGGAACAAACTCGAGTAGTATTAGTATTGCAGAGAATGAAACAAGCCCGAGTAGTAACTCGAGTATTAGTGTGGAAGAAGATAGAGTTGATCATCCATTGGAGGTGGGTAATATACTAGACAGTATAATAAACTCGGGAGACATGGCTACTGCCATGGAAGCAGATGGAGTTGATCATCCATTGGAGGAGGATAATATACCAGTCGGTGTGGCTACTGCTTTGGAGAATCAAACAAACTCGAGTAGTCATCATCCATGGCGTAGTATACTAGACAGTATAAGTATTATTATGGACGATTTAATAAACTCGGGAGACATGGCTACTGCCGCGGAGGTGGGTAATATACCAGACAGTATAATAAACTCGGGAGACATGGCTACTGCCACGGAGGTGGGTAATATACCAGTCGGTGTTCCAGAATTGGGAGAAAGGATAGTTGATCATCATCGAAGAGAAGTGGGAGAAAGGATAGTTGATCATCTATCGGAGCAGGGTACTATAGCAGACAGTATAGTTATTAATATGGAGCCGGTGGATGTAATAAACTCAGGAGACATGGCTACTGCCATGGAAGAAGGTCCAGCTCATCTTCAATTAGATGGGCTAATTCCCTACCAATGGCGGGTGATAAATTTGGAGCAGGGTACTACAGTTACGACAGCTCTACATGAGGCTCTAAGGAATGGACACGAGGATGTGGCACGGTATTTATTAGGATTAAAACCCAAACAGGCAGCCTTCTATAACCTTGCTGGAGAAAGCCCACTTTTTTTGGCGGCCGAATCTCGCTGTGAGTTATTTATGTCTGATGTTTTACTATCAAAACGGCCATATAGCACAAAAGGACCCGACGGACTGAACGTTTTGCATGCTGCACACGGTTGTTGTGGTATGTAATTAGTCTTTGATTCCTCTCAACATGGTGCAAAAATCGAACTATCCTTCCATTTTTTCCCTTGAATACTATTCCTACTCTAGAACGAACGAACCAGGCATTTGGGCGAACATGCATATCCAATTATCCATTCTAGATACTAGGTTCCCCACGGCCCACACCAACACACATTTATTAAGGTTATGTTTTGAATAATCTTTTGATTTGAAGATCGAATTGGTGAATGAGAAGAAATTTACAAATGAAGAAATGTTATGCTACGAGCTAGGATCGAAATCTACACACGAACACACAATCAAGGATATACGTAGTTTCCATGACTGGATACTAGAGGATACAAGCTGTTGGGGGAATTTGTATACTGATCATTATCACGGGATGGAGAAAATTTCCCCCTCAATGCATTGTTGAGGGGGAAATTGATAGTTTATTTTAACTACTCCATCCGTCTCCAATTTCTTGTCTACTTTTAGTATTCATGATATCTCAATTAAAAATTGTTCACTTTTTCTAGTGTGTGTATTATATAAATCTTGTTTGATAGTTCTCGATAAGTTGAACGTTTTCAAAATTGTAAAAAAAAAATACATTGAAAAATATAAGTAATTGAAAAATAACACACATGTATTTGATGTTGTCTCCTTGTTCCTTTTAGTCATTGTTTCTTCTTCAATGATTAATAAAATTTTTTGTCTTGCAAAAAAAAAGAAAAATAACACACATGTTGAAAAATGAACATTTGGGATGGAGAGAGCACTATTTTAACCAGGCACTTTGTGTATTCATACTTTAATTAATGAGGTTAGCTATTCTCTCCTCTTCTTTTTTTTTAATATTTGTATTTTGGATCTTTTAAAGGGAGAACTTTTATAAAGTAAGAGAGAAAAAATAGACTATATTTTAAAGATTAGTATTTTGTATGTCTAATGTGTGTATGACGACTCAATACTGTGAGCTACTCAGAAAAAATAGTTTTTTGTTGAGGGTGGTGGAACTTCATTTTCATGTGTTGGTTAGATAAAATTAAAAAAATGCACATCCATGTCGCTTGTAACTTCAATGATGTTGCCTAGCTAAATGCAAGGAGACAAACTCAGTTTTGAGCTAATGATCTTCAACACAATAATAGTAGAAGAGATTTTTTTTTTAACCAGGTGTTCGGGCCAGCTTACAGACCTCGACTAATTCTGAGAGACCAATCCCACCGTCCAACTTTGTATTTTAAATTTGTGTTATAGTAGAAGAGATATAATCAATTGAAATCAATATTTGTGTTTTAAAATTTTCCTCTCAACTTCAGTCGTTTCTTTAATTCCATTGTTAATAGAAACTTCCGCGAATTAACTCATGGTGCGAACACAAATTTTAAAGTTGCATCTAGTAGGACTGGACTATTTCTTTTTTTGGGTTTAAAATAGTTCTTTTTTATTCTTTTATTGTAAATAAACCCCTCTAATTTCTCGTGCGGCTTCTCACAGGAGAAATTATTTCTCTACTAATAAAACAAAACCGGCATCTTATGAGACAATTAGATAACCACGGAAAGGCAGCCATTCACCATGCAGTAGAAGCAGAATATTGGTTTTTGCTTAGTCGAATGTTGAAGGCCGATGCTTCGATTGCTCTCTTTCCTGATGCTGACGGTTACACCCCTCTTCTGACGGCTTCGAGAAGAGGGTGTTGGAAGATTTGTGAGGACATACTCAAGGTATGTCCAGAGTCAATTGAGGCACGCAATCATGAAGGTCAAAATGCACTTCATCTTTGCAAATTTAAGACTTACTGTCTCGGGTTAAGGTTCGTCAAGATTCCAGAAATATGGGAGCTTCTTAACGTGGGTGATGATGAAGGAAACACACCTTTGCATGTGGCAGTAAAAGAGAATGAATATGAGAAGGCAATGTTGTTAACTTCTTCGTTTTCAATTGACTTGGGGGCTGTTAACAAAGAAGGCTGTACAGCCTTAGATCTTTGCGAGTCAACTTGGAGGCGTAGGAACAAAAAGGTACCGTTTTAAAATTATTTCTCGACTTTCAATGTTACCAGGCTTGCTTTTTAGGGAATCCGGTCTTTTTGTCTAGGTATTAGTAGTTTGTCAGCTTTCCAATGTAAAAACTTTATATTTAACTCAAAATCAATTAGGAGTAGAGACCAGAGAAGTCCCAAGACTTCCAACATTATATAAAGTGATCAACTTATTCAATTCCAAACAATGCGGGACTATATTAATTAAAATCTCATTCACGTGCACTCGCATTTGAGATTTGTCACATATTGTCTCTTTTAGGTCTATCATCATACAGTTTTTTTACTGGTGTATCATCATGGGGTATGAATTGTAAAAGAACAAATGTGGTATTTGTTCACTAAATTACCGATATTTGATAGACTTGATTTTTTATAAGTTTTTTCTACACGTCAATTACTACATTGTTAACGGTTCAGATCATATCTTTGGGCTCAGGACGATGCCTGTTTTACGGACTGTGGACATAGCCACCAGACATGCAGACCCCACATCCCATTTATCGCAATCACATCTTTTCTATATAATCATTTGATAAAATGATTCCGTAATCAATAGGCGTGTTTTTACATATCATGAATTGGCTTCATCTCTGAAATCTGAATAGTGCCATTATTTATCTTTTGGCCGTTGATTACAGAGACTGATGTGGTTTCATCTAAGAAGACACGGTGCCCCACGTGGCCGACAGCCAAATGAGCACAAGGTTCCTGTTGGAGGAAATAGGAGGTCCATCCATTCTCCAGATGAAGATATGAAGCCATTCATTAATACCCTAGCTTTGGTAGCTGCACTCATTGCCACTCTCACTTTCGCTGCTGTTTTTACAATACCAGGGGGGTACGACGATTTGGGTTCCGCAACTCTGCAAAAGAAGGCCGCTCTTTGGGTATTCATTTTGTCGGATACCTTGGCTATGTGCTGCTCCATCACTGTGCTGCTCTTACTTTGGTGGGCAATGCATGTTTATCATGATTCAGTGTTCCCAATGATCAATGCCAGTTCGATATTGCTCTACATTGCGCTTATTGCAACTTTGGTGGCTTTTATGAGCGGTGCATTTGCATTAATAGCTACTAAGGCCTTATGGGTAGCCATCTTAGTATGTATCGTTTGTTCCATGGTTTTTTGTTCATTCAGTCCATGCAGAGTTGAGAGATCGTCACTTCCTACCTGGTTTATGCCAACCATCATTGCTAGAGACATTCGTTGTTTTATACAGCTAAAACAACGGAGGAACAAAAGAAAGAGGGACCAGCATTATGTTCTATCACTAATCCGAAGAGGGTCTCCAGATACTACTTATTGTGTAAGTAACACTAACACCGTTAATAGCTAGCTAGTGTTAGAAAACAAGCTCGATCTCGTAAGGTAGTTGGCAGTGTGGGCCAAGATATGCTTATTGGTGAGGCAATAATGAGTTGATTAGGAAGGTTCGGAGTTGGATAATAATTGAGTTGTAATATGGTTGAAGTGCTTGATGATTTGTGTCTGTATTGGATTCTATTTGTGTATATATGCATGTTATGGTGTGAAGGAGGGAGGGAGAGGGAACCCCAGATGGGATGTTCTCCCCACCCAGTGAGTCTGTGTTTGAGATTTGAGAGCTTGTGTGTATGAGTGTATGATGATTTTCTGAGCAGTTCAATAGAAGTTTGTTTGAGTAATTTGTATGTGCAATTTCAATTCTCTGATCCCCACCCAAGTGATGAGGTTTTTTCTCAGGAGGACGCTGTGGAAACTCTATATCCATCTCAAAACCAATTGGCAATGAGTGGAGAGGTCCTAACATATATTAAGTGATCACCCATTCCACTCGTAGGCAATGTGGGATAATATTTCTTAACATCCCCCCTCACGTGCAGCCGCATTTGAGGTCTGTCACGTGTGGCCACTTTTTGGGTCCTATCATCGTGCAGCCTTTTTTTGCTGATCTGTCATCATGGGTGTTGGATCGCGGTTTTTTTTTTTTTTTAAATGTGGAGTGGAATAGGCCCTACTCTAATACCATGTGGAAACTCTATATCCATCTAAAAACCAATTGGTAATGAGTGGAGAGGTCCCAACATATATTAAGTGATCACCTATTCCACTCGTAGGCAATGTGGGACAATATTTTTTAACATCCGCTCTCACGTGCAGCCGCATTTGAGGTCTGTCACGTGTGGCCACTTTTTGGGTCTTATCATTGTGCAGCCTTTTTTTGCTGGTCTGTCATCATGGGTGTTGGATTGCGGTTTTTTTTTTTTGAAATGTGGAGTGGAATAGGCCCTGCTCTGATACTATGTGGAAACTCTATATCCATCTCAAAACCAATTGGCAATGAGTGGAGAGGTCCCAACATATATTAAGTGATCACCCATTCGGAAACAACAATATTCTTCACAAAGTGGCAAGATCCGGACGTGTTATCTTCGTTGCAGAAGTTCTCAGGCGATTCCCTTTTCTTTCTGAACAAGTGAACTCACAAGGCGACACCCCTCTCTTTGATGCCGCTAGGTCTGGTCACCTCGAACTGGTGAAAGTGCTCGTGAAGTTTCCGATACAAGACGACATGGCTACTGCTGTGGAGAATGGAACAAACTTGATCAGTAGTAGTAGTCGTCCCATAGATGTGGAAGAAGTGCTAATTGATCATTAGTTGGAGCAGGGTATTACACAGGGATGGAGCCAGAAGGGGGCCAATAGGGGCGGTTGCCCTTGCAAAGAAAAAACAAACTTCTTGTATTATATAGAAATTTTTTCCGTAGGAATTATATAGATTGCAAAGTATTTTGAAAAAAAAAAATTCACCCCTGTGCAGGAAAATTCCTAGCTCCGTCCTGGGTATTACACAAGACGGTAAGGCTACTGCTTTGGAGAATGGAACAAACTCGAGTAGTAGTCGTCATCAACAAGAGAAGGGCCGGTTCATCTTCAATTAGATATGCTAATTCCCTCACATTGGCGGGTGACAAATTTGAAGCAGGGTACTACATTTCCAGTTACCACTACTCTACATGCAAAAATTATAAGTGTACAACAACCAGCTCCAACAAGTCTCCAACACACTCACATAGTGTGTGGAGCCCACACACACTTAAGTGTGAATTGTGTATGGGATCCACACACTATGTGAGTGTGTTGGAGACTTGTTGGAGACTTTTGTTGTACATATATCATTGTTCTGAGGCTCTAACGTATGGACACGAGGATGTGGCACGGTATTTATTAGGATTACAACCCAAATTGGCGGCGTTCTATAACCTTGCTGGAGAGAGCCCACTTTTTTGGCTGCCGAATCACGTTGTGAGTTATTCATGTTGGATATTTTACTATCAAAACGGTGTATGGCACAAAAAGGCCCCAACGGACGTCATGTGTTGCATGTTGCACGAGATTGTTATGGTACGTAATTAGTCTTCCTCTCAACATAGTGCACAAAAAGAATAATGGTTCACTTATTCCCTTTAATACCATTCCTATTCTAGAATGAGTGAACCATACCATTGGGGGTTCATGGGGCCGTTTGGGAGCCGGATTCTACACGAGAAAACATTATTTCCACCGCCGGCGGAAACAAATGTTTTCTCCAAATCAATCACAACGGTCCGAGTGATTGTGTAGTCAATGTGATTGTGTAGTACACAATTACACGGACCACTGTGATTGATTTAGAGGAAACATTTGTTTCCACCGCCGGCGGAAATAACTTATTCTCCTTCTACGTATCGCATTATTGCAATAATATAGGCGTAGGGGAGCCTACAGTGAAATGCATTCTCAAAGGCATACAACAGAGGCACCTTTTATGAATCAAGATGCGTGAAAGAGCTTTTAGCCCCGTTGGGGAGCCATGCATATTCTGCATTGTGCATTATGCGCTTTCCCACTTTGGATGTTTGCGAGTTGCGCATTCTGGAATGCATTGTAGAATGCATTCTCAAAACCACACAATGGAGACAATTTGATAATCAACCATATAGGTACTTTTGGATTCTCATTTTCTATTCTTGATTTACCCTTCGAAATAACCATGTTAGTTTAAAGCACCCAATTAGTTTAAAAAACAAACTTGACAGCCACATTAACCCCTACTCTTTCTCCTTATTTCAGCATCTTGGTAAAAAAAAATTCTTGATAGGTTTAATGTGTGAATGATGACTTGATATATTTCTTGCGTTACTTTAGTGAAGTCAAAGTAACTAGTCTTGTGTTGAGGCTGCTGTCTGTTGACATTTCTTTTTCATGTGTTGGGTAGTTAAAATAGCTAAAATTGCTTATCCTTCTAAACTGTTGTACATGCTTCATTGCTTCTGAACTCCAAAGATGCTGCACAACTAAACGCATGGAGACAATCTCCAGTTTTGAGCCGATGGTATTCAATCAATAGAAGTAGAAGAGATATAACCAATTCAAAATGAACATTTATTTCTTCAAATTTTCCTCGCAGACATGATTACTCGTGAACTAATAAAACAAAAACCAGATCTCATGAGACAATTAGATAACCGCGGAAAGGCAGCAATTCACCATGCAGTAGAAGCAGATTATTATTGGGGTTTTCTTGATCAAATGTTGGCAGCCAACGCATCGATTGCCCTCTTTCCTGATTCTGACGGTCACACCCCCCCTTTGAAGTAGAGGGTCTTGGTATATTTGTAAGAAGATACTCGAGACATGTCTAGAGTCAATCGAGGCACGCAATTATAAAGGTTAAAAACTTAAAATGCACTTCATCTTTGCAAATTTAGGTCTTACGCTCTCGGGTTAAGGTTTGTCAAGATTCCAGAAATATGGGAGCTTCTTGTGATAATGAAGGAAACACGCCTTTGCAACTTGCCGTAAAAGAAAATACTGTGAAAAGGCAATGTTACTAACTAGGGGTGTCCAGCGGATCACCCGATCCGCCAAACCGCTCAATCCGCAGCCGAACCAATCCGCAACCGGATCACTCACAGACGGTTCCGGATGTTGAAAATGAAAATCCGCCATGAGCGGTTCGGTTCCGGTTGCAACCAGAACCGCCAAGAACCGGTCCGTGGACTCCCTAATTATGACAAATAATATAATTAACGTTGGAGATATTCATGGGAGTTGGTTTTTACATGTTGAATTTATGTTTTTACGTGCTTTTTAGCTCTCATCCGCTTGCCGATCCGTTCAATCCGTAACCAAACCGATCCGCAACCGCATCACTCACAGACGGTTACGGATATTGAAAATGAAAATCCGCCATGAGCAGTTTGGTTCCGGTTCGAACTGGAACCGCAAAAAATCAGTCCGTGAACACCCCTATAATACTAACTTCTTCGGTTTCAATTGACTTGGGTGCTGTTAACAAAGAAGGTCTTACAGCCTTAGACCTTTGCGAGTCAGGTTGGAACTTGTTAAGTAGTGAGGTACCCTTTTAAAATTATTTAGTGACTTTCAATACATAAAAATTAATTACGGGTACACGAACGGTATACCAGACTATGTGGGACCCATTTTAGAGTCCCGCACAACTTGTCGACACCTTTTAATTTGGTTAAAATATTATTCAAGAGTTCTCATATAAAATAAACTCACTTGGATATTGGTAATGGCTTAATCAATTTTTTGCCCCTAAATTCGTAGGGCAAAACTTGAATGAATTGATCAACTCCTTATTGATATCCAATCAAGTTGATTTTTCATAAATACCCTTCAAACAATGTTTTAAACAAATTTAACAGATTGGATCAATAGTGTGGGAATACTAAATCGGTCCCACCAGACCTACTGTTTTGGGGGTGGTATCCTCTGTCCACTTTCAGTTATCTAGCCTGCTATCTTGAGGGAACAAGTGCATCCACAGGATATATAATAGAGTAGAATATATAAATTAAATACTGAGGCAATATGATGCAAGGGAATAAAGAGGCATGCAGTGGGCCATTGTGCATGTTGTAATGAAATAGAGTGTTAATATTAAAGGTTATTGGAGTAGGTAAAATCTGATTACCCTACTACTAGGCATAATACGTGCCTATGGCAGTCACCAACGAAAGGGTGAATAGCTCGGCAACACATAGGGTATTCGTGAGCCCTGTGACGAGCAGGACTGGCCATGAGTAAGGCCAGAATGAAAGGAAGGAACTAATGTACCAGGATGTGCCAGCTCGGTATAAGTCATGAGGGGGATGCCCCTGGTACGGCCGAGCTGGTGGAGCTACGGGTAAAGCTTGAATGGCATTCTAGAATACATGGACTCAGCTCGGCGTGAGTAACTGAGTTATGTACGAGTCATGCCGAGCTACGTGGAAGCACGGCACCGCCACGGATAAGGTGGTGAGACATTCCAGAATATTCTGCAGCGGTTCCTTATGAGATAAGGAGCAGTACCGTGAAGTAAGGGATTGACATGGGAAGTCCTAAAGTGATTAGGAGCATGTCCCATATAGGAAAGAATCCTATATGGGAGCAGAGACCCTTGCTAAACGAAATCTAGCAGAATAAGGAAACTCGTTCCTAATAGGAAAGTCCTATTAGGAAAAGGATTCCTAAAGAGAATAGGAAACAGGGGCATGTGACGCCTAAATATGAAGAACATCTACACCTATAAATACAAGGCAATAACCATGACAAAAGGTACGCTGTGAAATCTATTTTCATACGCATTGTGATTTGAGAATTCAAGTACGTGATACTAACTTAGGCATCGGAGGGCCTTTGCCAACGAGAGGCAAAGGTGCTCTAACCCTTTTTCTGTCTTGCAGATCTAGGGTTGATTCAAGGAAGCACGTGATCCAGCGTTACGTGGAATTTTCCCCGTACAATTGGCGCCGCCTGTGGGAAAGGCTTACAAAAAGTTCGTCTCCCTCCAATAAAGGATCAACAATGGTACTTTCAGAGCCCCTTTTGTGCACCCCACGGAGGCAAGAGGTGGAAGACGATGGCGGGACCACGTTGGTGTACACCACAAGAAAGGGCTCAAGGGTGGAAAAAATCCCCGCGGTACTAAGAGCACCACAGAAAAAACCAGCAACAAAGAGGTTTGACATAGGGAGTATCCCTGAGATTCCAAAATTCAGGGGTACACGCCTAATACGCCATGGTTCTCCAAGGGCGAGACACTAAAAAACACCACCAACAGGTGGGGAGGCCTCCACCCGACGTGAACGGGACAGAAGGCCCCCAAGAAGGGATGGTCACAGGCACACAAGGAATCGAGAGAGGGAAGATAGCCTTGACAGAAAAGAGCAAGAAGTAGAAGAATTGGCCCGTGAAGTCACTCGACGGGAACGAGAGATTCAGGACCTGAAGAAACAACTCCAAGAAAAAGAGAAAGACCTACGTTCACGGACGAGATCCGTGCATTATGAGGAAAAGGGAAGAGATCGTCACCACAACAACGCCTCCACTGACCGAGCTGCCTCTCCACGAAAAAGGAGAGACAGGAGTGTTTCTGTGGAAAAAAGAGAAAGAAGGAAGCATGCTAGGGACAGATACGAGAGATCTGGATCCAATGAGCATATTCCCGAGCGGCACACAAGGAGGGGGGATGCCGGCCGAGCTGAGGGAGGTCCTAAAACTGCAAGAGAAGCAGCTAAGGAAGCCCTAGGCCAGATCTCAAAGTCGCCATTGGCCCACTGGATTCGTGCAGAAAAGGCACCGAGCAGGGTGAAACACTCAGCGTTCATCCCTTATGAAACTAGCACGGATCCTGTGGCTCACATCCAACACTACCAGCAAGCCATGTTCATGCACGAGCAAGATGATGCTTTGCTATGCAAGATGTTCCCTTCCAGCTTGGGAAAGGTGGCTCTGAGTTGGTACCACAAGCTCCCAGAGGGCTCAGTCCTATGTTGGGCTCAACTAGCTGAAGAATTTACTGCTCGGTTTTTAACAAGCCGAGCAGCTCCAAAGACTTTTGATGCATTGACTTCTATGAGACAGAAGGATGATGAGACACTACGGCAATACTCCAAACGCTATTGGGAAACCTTCAACGAGATTGAGAACTGCAGCGAGGAGTATGCTCTAGCAACGTTCAAGACAAGCTTGCTCATGCATAGTAAGTTACGGGAATCACTTACTATGCATCCAGTAAGAACGGTGGCCAAACTCATGGAAAGAATCCAGGAGCATGCTCGGGTGGAAGATGATATTTTGCAGGCTGGAGGAAGGATTGTGGCAGGGCAACCTCAGCTTCCGGAAAAGAAGCCAGTAGAGTCGAGGGCATACAAGAAGGAGTACATAACAGGACGGAAAGACTACACTCAGCAAAAGAAAGAAAAAGCTGATCCAGATCCCAAGTCCTACTTCAGCGTTATGGCAACTTTCAACATCCCCATCTATAAGATGTTGTACAGGATCAGGGGCGAACAGTGGTTCAGAAGGCCCCCAAAGATGACTGGAAACCCAGAAAAGAGAAGAGCCACTAACCAGCACTGCAGCTACCACCGAGATTGGGGACACATGACTGAGGACTGTGTGGAGTATAAGAAGTTCCTGGATGAGAAGGTGGCAGAGGGACATCTCAAAGAATTTCTGGCTGATAGCAAGAATGATGCCGAGCTGGTAGAGGAGGTGGACTACGAGAAAGGTCCAAAGGGAATAATCCATATGATACATGGATTAGTTGCCCCTTACACAAACAACGAGATAAGACACATCCAAAGGGTCAACGGACAAGCAAAACAAGTAATGAAGCTCGGCATGAAGAGGCCAAGGGCGGAAGGGATCATGGAGACCCCAATCACCTTCACCGATGATGATCTGGAAGGGGTATCAGTACCCCATAATGACGCACTAGTAATCACCCTACGAATAGGGGAATACGACGTGGAGAAGATTCTTGTTGACCAAGGGGCCAGCACAGAGATCATGTATTACAATACTTTCAAAAAGATGGAATTCCCTCCAAGTTCATTGCAAAAGTGTCTGGTTCCATTGGTCGGCTTTAGTGCACAGACAGTATGGCCTATGGGAAAGGTCACACTGCCCGTCCGAGCTGGATCGGTGGTTCTGAGCACAGATTTTCTTGTGGTAGACATCCCTTCTTCCTATAACGTGATTATAGGAAGAACTTGGATACACAAGATGAGGGCAGTTTCTTCAACTTACCACCAGAAGATCAAGTACCCTGGGGCAGATGGCATCGAATGCATTAGAGGCAACCAGAAGGTGGCCGACCTATGTTTCAATATGGTCTTAAGGAAATCACCAAGGGCCGAGCTGGTACAAACGGTTGAGGTTCCAGACCAACCAACCTTAGAAGACGTTGGAGGTGATCCCACAAAGAAGATGGTGGAAGGGTTGAAGAAGATACAAATTCAAGAGGACGATGAAGAAAGGTATTTCCTGATCGGCGAGACCCTCCCCGAGCTGGAGGAAAGAGATTTGGTCACCTTTCTTAAAGACCACATCGATGTATTCGCTTGGACCCCCCAAGAGATGCCTGGGATAGATCCTGAAGTTATATGCCACCACCTGAACGTGGACCCTCAGCACAAGCCAGTTGTGCAGAAGGCAAGGAGGTCGGCACCACAGCACGCAGACGCTGTGATTGAAGAGGTAGAGCGGCTACTAGAAGCGGATGCCATACGTGAGGTGAGCTATCCAGATTGGTTGGCCAACACTGTGGTGGTCAAGAAGAAGAACGGAAAGTGGAGGGTATGTGTGGACTTCACAAGCCTCAACAAAGCATGTCCCAAAGACAGCTTCCCTCTACCCAGAATCGATCAGCTTGTGGACGCTACATCGGGCTATGAGAGGATGAGTTTCCTTGACGCATACCGGGGATATCATCAAATAGCCATGCACGAGCCCGACCAGGAAAAGACATCTTTCATTTCGCCCAGGGGACTCTATTGTTACAAGGTTATGCCGTTTGGGCTGAGGAATGCTGGAGCAACCTATCAGAGATTGGTGACCAAAATGTTCAAAGAACAGCTCGGCAAGACTATGGAGGTCTACATCGACGACATGGTAGTCAAGAGCAAGTTGAAGCCAGACCACCTAGCCGACCTAAGGGTAACTTTCAACATCCTGAGAAAATTCAAGCTAAAGCTAAACGCTTCCAAGTGTGCCTTCGGAGTCAGCTCGGGGAAATTTCTTGGGCACTTAGTGACTAAAAGAGGGATTGAAGCCAACCCAGATCAAATCACGGCTCTACAAGGCCTTCAAAGCCCAAAGACCACGAAGGAGGTCCAAAGGCTAACAGGGATGGCAGCAGCACTCAATCGCTTCATCAGCAAGTCCTCAGACCGCTGCAGACCTTTCTTTCAACTTCTGAAGAAGAGAGAAGGATACGAGTGGGGAGCCGAACAGGAACGGGCTTTCCAGGAGCTAAAAAGCTACTTATCATCACCACCCTTGCTCTCTACTCCAGAAACTGGGGAGCAGTTGATACTATACTTAGCAGTATCTGATCATGCGGTCAGCTCGGTCCTTCTACGAATAAAGGGGACGGAGCAGGCTCCAATCTATTTCGTGAGCAAGACATTGTTAGAAGCTGAGACACGTTACCTACCATTGGAAAAACTGGTATATGCTCTCATTGTTGCATCAAGAAAGCTGCCCCACTACTTCTTGCAGCATCCCATCACCGTATTCACGGAATACCCACTAAGGGCCTTGCTCAGGAAAGCAGATTTCTCTGGTAGAATCTCCAAGTGGTCAATAGAACTAAGTCAGTTCGACCTCGATTATCAGCCCAGAACAGCAATCAAGGGGCAGGTTTTGGCTGATTTCATAGCGGAATTTGCTCCAACGGTGGCCCCACCGCCACCAACTCTCCACGAAAAGGAGCAAATCAGTAACCCCGAGCAGCCAACGAGTATGGCCGATCTGGAACCAGACGAATGGAAGCTTTACGTTGATGGGTCGGCTTGCAACAAAGGGTCTGGAGCAGGGGTTGTGCTTTTCTCTCCAGAAGGATTGGTCCTGGAGCATGCACTACGGCTGGGATTTAGTGCCACTAACAATGTAGCAGAATATGAGGCTTTGCTTGCTGGACTGAGAAGTGCTCTGGAGCTCAAGGTACATAAATTACGGATATTTTGTGATTCCCAACTAGTTGTCAACCAGCTCTCAGGAGAATATGCTACGAAAAGCGAAAAGATGGCTGCATACTCAGAAGCAGCCAAGGATTTGCTGGACAAATTTGACAGGATCCATATCCAGCAGATCAGCTCGGGACAGAACGCACATGCAGACTCACTGGCCTGTCTTGGGTCGGCGGTCAAGACAGAGTATCGCCGCACAATTACAGTAGACTATCTGGGCGAACCAAGTATTGGCCGAGCCGTAGAAGTCGTGATGGAAACAGAGCTGGGGCCGAGCTGGATGGACCCAATAGTGGCATGCCTACGAGATGGGACTTTGCCAGAAGATAAGAGGGAAGCACACAAAATCAAGACCAAGTCAGTACGCTTTTGGCTCTCTCCAGAAGGTAAGCTTTACAGAAAATCTTTCCTTGGTCCATATTTATTGTGTGTACACCCAGCCCTTGTTCAGAAATTCCTCCATGAGATCCATGCTGGAACTTGTGGGGGACACACTGGTGGTAGGTCCATAGCCCACCGAGCAATATCCCAGGGATATTGGTGGCCGTACATGCAAGAGGATGCAAAGGCTTTCGTTAAGACTTGCGAGAGGTGCCAGAGGTTTTCACCCCTCATCCGAGCTCCAGCAGAGGACCTGTTGCCTCTAACCAGTCCATGGCCATTTGCCCAGTGGGGATTGGACATCGTAGGACCTCTTCCTATGGCAACAGGGAAACGAAAGTTCCTACTCATTAGCACTGACTACTTCACCAAATGGATAGAAGGGGAAGCTCTTGCCAAAATCACAGAAGCTATGGTGGAAAAGTTCGTCTGGAACAAGATAATCACAAGGTTTGGGGTGCCCTACTCTATTATCTCAGATAACGGGTCCCAGTTCGGCAAAAAGTTCAAGGCATTCTGTGCTCAGTACGGCATCAGAAACTATTACTCGACCCCTGCCTACCCGCAGAGCAATGGCCAGGCAGAGGCCTCCAACAAGACTATCTTGAAGAGTCTCAAGAAGAGGTTGGAAAAGAAGAAGGGAAAATGGCCAGATGAGCTTCCAGCCGTGCTTTGGGCTTACAGGACCACCCCACGGCGATCTACGGGAGAGACGCCGTACTCCTTGGCATACGGAACAGAGGCAGTAATTCCCCTAAAGGTTGGTTTGCCAACCATTCGCACTACTCTAGTGGAGTCAGGGGGCAACGATAAAGCCCTGGCCGAGCAGCTAGACCTCGCCGAGGAAAAAAGAGAGCGGGCACTCATTACCCTAGCGGCATACCAAGAGCAGCTACGAAGGAGCTACAATAAGAAGGTGCAGCCAAGAGAATTTAAAGTTGGTGACTTAGTCCTGAGGAAAGTCTTGGCCAACACCAAAAAGTGTCCTCAGACGGTAAGCTTGGACCAAACTGGGAAGGCCCATACAAGATCGTGGGGATCGCTGGCATTGGGGCCTACCGCTTGGCCGACCTGAATGGGGACCCAGTCCCACGACCGTGGAATGTCTAGAACCTTAGAAAATTCTTCTAGTAATTCGTTTGTGTGATTACGAATACAATCACATTTCTTTTAATAAATTCGCATTTGTCTTTAGTTAGGATTACGAGTAAAATCACCAACATTAGTTATTCAGATTTTTTGATATCTTTAGCATTAATGAAATGTTATCATGATTTTGGTTAATATGAACCGCAATTTCCACTTCAAAAAATTTTGGATTCCTATTGGGGAGCAGAGGATATGTATATTTGCAACGAATATTGCACGAAAGATCCTAAGTATGAAAAAAACTTAGGGTTTTGCAACGAATATTGCACGAAAGATCCTAAGTATGAAAAAACTTAGGGTTTTGCAACGAATATTGCACGAAAAGATCCTAAGTATGAAGAAACTTAGTTTGCAACGAGTATTGCAACGAAATACTAAGTATGAAGAAACTTAGTATTATACATATCTAAGTATGAAGAGCCTTAGTCTGAAACGAGTAGCATAAAGAAAATTCAGCTCGGCGAACAAAAAGTGCAAAGGGCAAGCAAAATCCCTAAAAAGCAGAATTAAAAAGTAGAAATGTCATCGGGCCACATATGGCCAAAAACGGTCACCCAGGACCAACTATCAGAAAAAACAAAGTGAAGTGCGAGCAAAGACCACGCAGGGCCAAGGAAAGAGTTTCAGAAAAAAGTAAAAGGCATTAAGCCTCTTCACTGTGCTCATTTGCAGCAGTGGCAGCATTGGGATCAGCATCCGTACCCCCAGCAAAGCCCTCAGCAGCACCACCCTCCGAGATGGTAAGGTCGGTAATGGGTTCGTCTGTCTGAGTCTGGGGTTGAGCTTCCGGAGTGGGCTGAGCTTGAGCATCGAGATTATCCTGAACAGCAGCCATCGCACTTGGAAGCTCCATGTCGGTCCAGAAGGGGGAAGACGGATCCACCCCGAGCTTGGTGAGGCACCATTTCCACGCTGCACCCCAGATAGTGTCCTGCACTATTGGCATCTGGGCTCTGTAGTGCTCAGTCACCTCCAGCACGGCCCTATCATACTCAGCTGCGGCTTTTGCATTGGCCGCAGACAGGTCAAGGTGCAGGCGCTGTTCCGTCTCCTCGGCCTGTCTTTTCTTCTCGGCCAGTTCTCCCTTCAGCTCCTCAGCCAGCTCCCGAGCTTCCTTGAAAGACTCAGCATGTTGAGCACTCTCTCTCTCCGCTCTCTCCGCCCTCTTTTGTTCCTTTTTCAGCTCTTTTTCAGCATCTTTGGCTCTCTCAAACCCAACGGACGCCTTCTGCATGATCTGCGAGACCAAGAACACAACATAAGAAAAGAAAAAGGTTTTAAGCGCAAGAGGAGGAGAATAAGGGGGGTCTTTCTTTACCTTGGCACTCGATTGGAAAATTGACTTCATAAGCACCTCGTAGGAGTTGTTCCTTTCCCTATCAATGTCGTTAGGGAGGAGAGCGGCCCTGGAGACACCGAATGCCACATCGGTGGAGGAGATCTTGTCAATCATATTGAGAGGGGTGCCGTCGGGGCGTACGAGTGGCGGGGCCCAGGGCTGCACTAGAGGAGGTGAATGAGAGAGGGGCTAGCTTGAGCTTGAGTCCCCTGTCCTCCTCCTTTGTGAGGGAGGCTGGGAGGCCATAGGACTCTCTGCAGGCCTCTTGTCCCCTTGTGGCTCAGGGTCAGAAGCACCAGGCACTTGAGAAGCAGTGACAGTTGGGTTGACGGGGGGGGGGGGGGGGGGGGGGGGGGCACGGGATGTCCGCCCTCCAAGATTCAGCACATCCAGGAGGTTGATCGGTTGGATAGGCATTTCTGGTCTGTCTGGAGAAGGGGAGTAGCCTCGGGAGTCGTCCGAGTCAGCAAGAAGCTTGGATTGCTCGGCTAGAGAGTGGACGAGTCCGTGGTGGTCAAATCCAGCAGCTTCTTCTTGTTGTTCTTCTTCTTCTCCTTCCTCTGCGTCTTCTTCAGTTATTCTGCCAGAGGTGCTCGGCTCTAGGTCAGTACGTACGAGGATTGGGATAGCAGTCTGGATCTCTGGCACATGAGCAAGGGTGACTTGCCGTTGCAGGTCCTCAGGTGCTTGGGACCGTGTTGACCTCCGCCTAGCTCGGCCTCTGCGGACACGCGTCCTTTCACGATCAGCAGGTCGGCTTGTGGCAATCACGGAGTGGGGTGGCGGCCAGGCGTGTCTTGACCTGCGCTCTGCTTCCCTCCTGATGTTGCCCCAGTAGAATTGTGTGTAACCGAGCAGGCGGTGAGCTGAACGTCCGAGTCCTACAGGAGTCGGTTCGAAGCCGTCCCACCAGAGGGCTTTGGCAATATCCTCGCGGTGGAGCTTGCCGTGGATCAAGCGGCCACCGTGGTTGAGATTATCCGCTGCAAACAACATAGCATGAGAGTGGTCAGCCACAGTTAAAAACATTAGAGTAATGAAACCTGCTCGGGAATAAAAATACTAACGTAGTCCGCCAGTGGAAGTGGGGCAGGGAAGGCCGATGATCTTCCCCTCAGCGTCCCTAGGCTGCCAGCTGCCAGTGACTACGAGATAGTCATCTGCCTCTCCCTTTGAGGAATTTGGTAGATCGGTGATGAGCTTCTGTTTTGGGTCCCTAGCTTTAAAGTAATAGTTTTTGTGCTCTGTAGGGACCACACTATAGAGGTAGTGCAAATCCCACCAATCAAGGTGAAGGCCGAGCAACTCGTTGAGGGCAACGGTGCCCATGACTACCCTAACGAAATTAGGGCAGAGCTGCATAGGGTTCAATTGACATCTAAAACAGACCTCTCTGAAAAACGGGTGTAATGGGAGCCTAAGGCCTCCCTCGACTATGAAGATCAGGGGAATGTGGATCTTATCTTCAGTTTGACCTTGTTCTCTCAGATCATCTTTATTGTCTAAATGGAATTGAATATCGGCAGGGATACTATATTTACGACGAAATTCTGCGATTTTCTCAGGGGTACTCAAAAGGGCCCTATATCTACCCATTTGTTCTGAAAGTTAGGGTTTCACAGTAGAAACCCAGAATGGCAAGAAGATGAACAGGAACTAAGAATGAAACCTTGGGGTTTTGACGGATAACGGGAAATCTAAAGTCAAGAAGACGTACTTACGTGATAAGGGGGCCTAAGATGACACTTTCCGGCGAAGACGGGAAGCGTTTTCCGACGAGAAACGGAAAAGACTTGGTTGCAGAAGGCACAGAGTGGCGTTGATGACAGACGAAGTGCTCTCTCTCTCTAGCCTTTCTTCAGATGTAATGGAAGAAGGAGAAGGGTTTTGGGGGTTTTGGGGGAAAAGGAAAAAAAATAATAAATAAAATAATCATCATCCCGCCCAAAAACCCATGAAGTGGAACGTGACATACGCGAAACGTCAGCAGAAACGTCCTTTCGACTTATCCGAGCCACCAAAGGGTCATTCACATTTAATATGAAAACGACGTTGCTACCCACGTGGAGGGAAGGCGTGCAAAGGGTACATCAAGAACCGTTGAAGCTCTGCACGCTACTGATGCGTGACAGTAGCGGCAGAGCTGGGGAGCAATTGAAGTAGGTAAAATCTGATTACCCTACTACTAGGCATAACACGTGCCTATGGCAGTCACCAACGAAAGGGTGAATAGCTCGGCAACACATAGGGTATTCGTGAGCCCTGTGCCGAGCAGGACTGGCCATGAGTAAGGCCAGAATGAAAGGAAGGAACTAATGTACCAGGATGTGCCAGCTCGGTATAAGTCATGAGGGGGATGCCCCTGGTACGGCCGAGCTGGTGGAGCTACGGGTAAAGCTTGAATGGCATTCTGGAATACATGGACTCAGCTCGGCGTGAGTAACTGAGTTATGTACGAGTCATGCCGAGCTACGTGGAAGCACGGCACCGCCACGGATAAGGTGGTGAGACATTCCAGAATATTCTGCAGCGGTTCCTTATGAGATAAGGAGCAGTACCGTGAAGTAAGGGATTGACATGGGAAGTCCTAAAGTGATTAGGAGCATGTCCCATATAGGAAAGAATCCTATATGGGAGCAGAGACCCTTGCTAGACGAAATCTAGCAGAATAAGGAAACTCGTTCCTAATAGGAAAGTCCTATTAGGAAAAGGATTCCTAAAGAGAATAGGAAACAGGGGCACGTGACGCCTAAATATGAAGAACATCTACACCTATAAATACAAGGCAATAACCATGACAAAAGGTACGCTGTGAAACCTATTTTCATACGCATTGTGATTTGAGAATTCAAGTACGTGATACTAACTTAGGCATCGGAGGGCCTTTGCCAACGAGAGGCAAAGGTGCTCCAACCCTTTTTCTGTCTTGCAGATCTAGGGTTGATTCAAGGAAGCACGTGATCCAGCGTTACGTGGAATTTTCCCCGTACAGTTATATCGAAAATCTTCCCAAGAATAGCCTTAATTTCAGTTGTAAGAATTAAACACTAATGCAAAAGTAAAAGCAAAATCAGAAATAGCTTCAGGGTGACTCCACCAGCAGCGGGTTCAAAAAATGCATTGAAAAAAAATAGATATAAATTAAATTATTTCTAGTAGTGTCAGCGTTGGGTTACTCATACGAAGTTAAAATAAATATTCCCAACCAAATTTGAACCAACTTGTTGCAGCCCTAACAAAACAAAATAAACCCAAAACCCAATATATAATCCACGTTAAAACCTAATATATAATATACACATTTAAATGGATAGTGGATGGCATATCATTTCTATCTATGTAGGCCGAAAAAAAGAAACTCAAAAGCAGAAGAGAAATAATGTTTGGAGTCATCAAAAAGAAACTCAAAAGCAGAAGAGAATAGCTTGGTGCTTGCGCTGGGAACCGTGTATGGGGAAAATTTAAGTTGAATGTTTTTTCCTTTTTTTCAAACGGTAGGAGAATACAATTATGAATTACATGAAATTGAAAACTTAATCCACAATCATTATAAGTTCCATCCAACTTAAAGCCCCATCAAAAGAAGAAATACCCAACAAACTCGGGAAAATATAAGTTGAAGTTGATGAGGGGGAATTTGGAGGGTTTTTTTTTTCCATTTTTCTTTTTGAATTTTCAAATTATGGTTAGTATAATTATGAATCTATAGAGTGTTTGCACTATATGAACAAAATATATTTTGCAACAATAATAATGTTTGTAGTCATCAAAATAGATTATGGGTAGTGGGTACGTGGGTTTTTTAGCATATGCATGTTGCCTTGGTTATTTAGTACATTGTACCATAATATGTATGAATAACAATTTTTGACGTACAACTAAATATTGTTAATTAAAATATCGTCAGGTCCTTCCACAGTTCCACTTGTATTCATGACTCATATATGAAAGTCTCCAATATTTTTTCGCTAAGTAAGAAGTCTCAAGATTACCTTAACAAAATGTTGTATATCACTATTTCGTGGTGGAGATAGTAAAATTAAAGAGGGAGAAGATCAAATTATTCTACTACCTAAAATACAACTTACGAAAGACGAATTAATTAACCATAAGGTTAGAACCACAAGAAAAAAATTACAATGGGTACGTAAGTCTAATTCACATTCCATTCTATTTAAGAGAGCTCGTGAGACGATGGATTTAGGAACCAGGTTGGGCATATCAATTTAGAGGCGGGAGAAGTCACAATTTAAAGAAATTTGTTGAAATTGAGGAGGAAATAGCAGATAAGATCAGTGTTCTTTGATTTGGAGGATGACTTCGAGGATGGTGCCTCGCTTTCTTTGGAATTTTAAATTTAAGGTTTGGTGGCTTTTGGGGTCACATGTAAGCTCGGATATGCTTACCAAATCAACCTCGCTAAACCTCCACAAAGCCAAGGCAAATAGAGAAGAAATGAAGCGACGAAAGAAAAAAAAGGCAAGGCCAAACTGCGTTAATTTTCTTCCGAAGCAAGCAAGGCATCCCAAGCAACAAGGGTAGCAAAGCCGCTCTTTTAAATACCTCATATGGTGTGGTTATAGGAAATTTCCTGATGTAGGACAATATTGGGAAATTCCTTTATTTTTATTTTTATTACTTTAGAATAAGATTTTGATTAGGAGTTTTAGGTTAGAATTATCATCTTTCCGTATCGGTTTAATTTTGATTTTCAATTTTATTAGGATTCTTGGTCTAGTTGAATTAGGATTTGTTTCTTCTTTAAATAGTTTGAGTCCTAGTTGAATTAGGATTTGCTCTTTCTTTAATTAGTTTGAGTCTTAGTTGAATTAGGATTTGCTTTTTCTTTAATTAGTTTGAGTAACAGTTGAATTAGGATTTGCTTATTATAAATAGGGATGTAACCTTTCATAACGATTAAATTCATCAATAATATTTCTAGAGTTCTCTCTATTCACTACAAGAAAATGCACTATTAGCCACTAACTCTTGCAACACACTGTTTTTTTTGTTGGTAAATGTAAGTTTTTAGCGATGAAAAACCTCACACGTTGGCAAAGTAGCGAAATAGCAGTTAGTTTTGGCAACAGAGTATATGGTTGTTGGTAAATGTAAGTTTTTAGCGACAAAAAACCTCATACGTTGTCAAAGTAGCAAAATAGCAGTTAGTTTTGGCAACAGAGTATATGGTTGTTGGTAAATGCAAGTTTTTAGCAACGAAAAACCTCACACGTTGGCAAAGTAGCGAAATAGCAGTTAGGTTTGGCAACGGAGTATATGGTTGTCGGCAATAGCGTAGAAAGATAAAAATAAAGGTGCCAACTTATTTTGTGGCCAGGAGGAGGGAGCATATTGCCGACACACATTATACTAGTATGTGTAGGTGCCACATTCTTTTCTGGCCAGGAGGAGGGAGCATATTGCCGACTCACATTTTACTAGTGTATAGGTTCTATGCCAAGTTTTTTCTCTTTGTGTAATAGGTTTTTGGAGAATAGTCTGATTTTCCTTTTCATGTTATTAAAAGTAACTCCACCAGAAAAGATAAATTTTTAGAGATAAAAAGAGTAGACCATCCCCTAAATTTTGTTTTTGGTGATTTTTTTTAACATTTTGTTTTCTTTTTCATTTTTGTAATCGTTCTCATGAAAGATGAATAAAAAGTAAAAAAAATCCGATAAAAAATAAGAAGAAACTACTGAAGATAATTAGACAAAAAAGAATAATGCTGATTGAGCTCAATTTTCTTGATGCCTATATTCCATCCAAACCCCTTAAAAACACAAACATATCCATCAATTACCAAATTCTAACCAAATCAATTCCAAATGTATCCAAGTACATCCCAAAAGCAACTTAACATTCTGAAATATGGAAAAAGAAACTATGTGCAAAGCATCTTACTCGAGTAATATCAATACCAAGCTTACCATATCCTAATATCTTGACAACAAAGCTAATTAAAAACAGAGACCTAAAACCATAAAACGATTGCGTTGCACTGCCAAACCAATCCATCATCAACCTGTCAATAAATCCACAACACCAATTAGAATATATTTAATATGGTAATTGCGAAAACAATAGTACCTTCTTTGTAAGACCTAATATTTAACGATTGAAATATAGTGCAAGAACTAAGATTCACTTTCCCACATACATATCAAGTCTTCCCTTGTAATTTTTATGAATGAGCTGATTCTTGCCTAAAGGCATCATACAATCAAGTATAAGTTTTATTAAAAGTTTAATCAAAGCAAAAAAAATTTAAGAGGCACAGTGCCTCAGTTTAGTGCTAGAGTTTGTCATAATATCTAAGGAAGATGGTCTTACTTGCCCCAACTCTCGGTTGCACCCTAAGAAAAACAAAAACGTCTATCTACCTCATGTATCCGTACATGTGATGGACACACCTAGGTATGTTTTGTTCTTTTTGCTATTTTTTTTAGTTGGTAAGTGTGGACACCAATGCTTTGAAATCCAGAAACTAGAGCGAACTGGAAAATGCATTGGGCAGCGGGTCATTGGTTCAACCGGAGTTGAACCAGTGACATCATAAATATATTACTATGTACATAAATTTAGAAGTTAATGGGAAAAATACCTTTCCATAAGAGTTTTTTTTTTGTCTAATATCTTCCTTTACGTTTTTTTTTTTAAAAAAAAAAACCATTGAAAATGTATTTTCAATCCCTATTTTAGTTGGACCCTAGGCTTAACGAAAATGTCATAATAGTTACAACAATTCCACGCAAATAAAATTAACAATAGAGCGAAACTTAAAATACGACCACCAGTAAGCATTAGCCAATGAACCAAATGAACTAATAAAGTATAATAAAATATTATGTAGTCAAAGTCTAAACTCCTAAAGATGATTGTTTACTAATGCATGTAAATAGTTTAATGGAGTACTTTAAAACAGAACATGGGTTGAGCCGTTGAGCAGCTACCAGCCTACCGCTACTGAAAGTCTGAAAAAGAACACCAATTACATCTAAAAACAAATGGAACAAGAGAGCAAGATTCAAGGCCCTACAAACGTTTCATCAGTCCTTTTCATCTTTCAGATTCAACCTTACCCATCAAAAGGAGAACAAAAACGGGGTGTTTGGAATCGGATTACTTGCCTGAGTGTGTGGCTGGAGGTCGGTGGGAAAGACGGGACCATCGTGAAGTCGCTTACTGGACTAGAGTCATGGAACTGTGGAAAAGAAGAGAGGGGGGGGGGGGGGGGGGGGGGGGGGGGGGGGGGGGGGGGGGGAGTGATATTTGTAGAACCAGACGGTTCTGGAGTCCACGCGGGTCGCCGGTTCAACTGTCCGACCACTGGTTTGTCTAGTTCTACCCAACCTTTATGGGTTGTATGGACTGGAGACATCCGACCGGCTAGGCCAAATCAGGTTTTAAAACATTGGTGGACACGTTCATACAACTACAGAATATGGTCTTGATCATGGCCAAATGCCCTTGATTCAACAACTAATAACAAACATGAGGTGCTATACATGTACATGTATTATATAGTATTTGACTATACTTAATTAGGTTAATCGGTTACTCCTATCTCGATCAATACAAATGAGGATCTAGGGAAAATTATTTATTTACCTTTAACTTATCCAGTAGAAGTTGCATCAACCTCTTATTCTGATGTGCCTGCCGCATCATCCTCTTCCTTTGATGTGTTTGCCACATCATCCTCTTCACCTGATGTGCCCTCCACAGTATTGTTCCTATCGATTAACTCCTGAACTTCGGCTGGATCTATCCCTGCTTTTGCAGCCAACACCTGAAGAAGGCCTTGAACTATTGTCAAGGTCTTAGCTTGATCGTCAATCTTCTGCTGTAGATCAGCTACCTCAGGATTAGGTTCCTGGAGTTGTTTGGACAATGAAATAGTGCTCCTGTGGCTCTCGTATTCCTTCACGTAAACTGACCTCTTTCCAAGCACATCGATGGAAATTTGTTCCTCAGACAAAGGATAAGTGATGTTGACCACTACTGTGGTTGGTGCTGTTAAGATAAGATTACAAAGTTATTTCACTATTAGTCGACATAAGGCGTTCATATGGAATAAGAACTTGCAGTAACTAAATGAAAATGAAATATCATAATGACTGCCTTTAAAAGCGATTTAGGTGATTTACCTTTTAAGTTTCTAACGGGAAAGATTTGGTCAAACATAAGCTAACCTAATCTCATTCTACCGCTCTAACATGATTGCCATTCTCCATGAGAATCAACTTGACCATTCTCTGCAGATTGAATTTGTTCAACTCAATCTGTCCAAACATCAGACATAGGGCACTAACAAGCACACATTTTCTGGTGACAGTTAAATTCATTTGACTTCATCACTGAACCGTTAGCCAAATTTGAGAATATTTCTCACCCACTCTGGTGATTGTTGTACCTGGACTAGGAAGTTGGTGAGGCTGGGTAGACAAGGTGGGGAACTGGGTTGGTTGGCTCGCTGCCTCAGGCATACCTTGTACATGATCAACCAATGGCGTCAAAGCCTGTCTTGGTACACCTTGAGTCTCTCCTGCTTGAATACTCGTATTTGTATAACGTGGTTGTGAATCTCTTGAAATGTGAGTAGCATGGTCACCCTTCTTCTTTCTTGGAGCCCTACAAACCTAACATAGATCAAACAATGAATTGATTGTACAATTAAGCAACAACTGAAAGGGATAGTTTTGCGATAAAAATGAATGAAATTAACTTGCAATAAAACAGGAAATATTTTAGTACAAACTTCTGAAGTGACTCTTTACTAAAGAAAAACCACAAATGTTCTATAGAAATTTGTTACCTTATTCCCCTGCAACCTAGAAAATACAACACCTTCACTGAAAGAACTCATTCCTTGCTCACCCTCGACCGGTTGATACTCATCATCATTTTCGCTACCCATCTTGCTCTTTTCCAGCTTACTATTTTTCTTCTTGGCCGACAGATTTGAGCCAAATAGTTCATTTGCCAAGCTCTTTATTCCCAAAGATGAAAAAAATGCTGCATTCCGCTCTATTTTTTTCTGTCTGAGATTCTCATATCTTGTCTTCTCTTGGGACAAACACCCCAGCTGGACAAACTTCCTACTAAGTTTGGTCATTTTTTGCAACTAAAAGTACCCGGGAGGACAAACCTACATTGTATAACCCCAACAAATTAGCCAAGAATTTAATTGAAGTATTGCAAATTGGTTTTTTTTACTTTGAATGACTTGAATATAATGCCAACCTTTGAACTGCAATTATAATTACAGAGGAAGGGTTCTATTCTAAGATTTCACACCGTTCAATACACAACGGAAACCGAAAGAGTTTGTTGTACTAACAAATTACAAAGCACAATAACGTGAATGCTGAAAGTGTGATGGTTCCTATGTGTCAAATTCATAAAATACAAAAATAACTAGCAGCCTAGCAGGCAAGAACGAAGAACACTTAAAAATTCAAAAAGGCCAACACCAACAGGGCGGAACCAGAAATTTTCATTAGGGTGGTCAAATTTACTATGTCCAGAAATTTTCATTAGGGTGGTCAAATTACTATGGGCTAGCTACTCGGCCTCTAGATGAACTATCTACTCGGCCTCTGGATGAACTATGGGCAATTCGCCGAGTCCTAACTCAACCCGGTCTATAGACGAGCTAGGACTCGGCCTGTAGATGAACAAGCTCAAGCTTTACCCTAATTTCCTAGCTCTTTTTCTTAAGGAGTTGAGCTCACGAGTTGAACCACACATGCACAAAAGTAATACTAATGGCTGTCATGTGTCATTGTTTAAGGCAGACACGGTTGACTGCCGTATGTCATTGAAAGCTTCACAACAACTCTTTCTAGTTGTCCCACATCGGAAAACTTCAAGACTGAAATGATAGAAAGCCTACATCCACCCTAAATTTACCCAGGACCAAAATGTCTTCATTTAGATAACGCAAATTGAGAGTCTAAAGAGAGGTCAATAGCAACTTAATGATGCAAACTAGATATCATACAACATGAGAGCCTTAACATTTCAATTTCCTCATCTAATCCGTATTTCATTCTCTACCAACAATCTTAACTAACTTGATCGACAGATGAACTATTACAGATTAATTTATACAAACAGACAATGAATTTCACTAGTATAGAATTTCACTAGTTTCCTTTCTCAGAGAATTTCACTAGTTTTCCCTTTAATGGAATTTCACTAGTTTTGTGAGAAATTCACTAGAAATAAATTTGAGAGACAGGATCCATAATACTGTTACAAATCGGCCAAACCGGTCTGTTACAACCTCATAGTTACCCAAACTATAATGGTTAGTACAAGAAATATGGGGTAAACATAGGCCATATTCAAAGTTAATGTGATGTTAAGAGTCTCGCAAAAGCTCTTATGTCTTGTTAAACTAAATTTTTAACTAGGCATATGATAAAACCTCAAATAAGGCATAGATTCAATGTACTCAAATCAAATAAACGTTCTTCATCATTGCGTCTCCTTGAACTTGACAAGTTAAATTCCAACCAAATCTTTCAGTATCAGGGAAAAGACCAACAATCCACCAGAACTTAGGTGAGAAAAGGAACTCAAGGGGACAGAAGAGGAACAAATTAAGGGACACTTATCAAAAATCAATGGTGTCTTGGGATACTTATCAAAATCAATGGTGTCTTGGGACACTTATTTAGGGACACTTATCAAAATCAATGGTGTCTTGGGACAATGAAACGGTTGTCGGGTCTTTGTTCCATGGACTATCTGGGTTCATGGTATATATCCCTTGATGTGTCTGAACAGTTACACGCACAATTTTCGTTACACACCGATACATAACGCAAACCGGCCCGTTCACCTGCGATTTTCACCCCTCCCTGCTATATTGTCCTGTAACCAGATCCCAAAATACCGTTACGAACCGGCCGAACCGGTCTATAACGGCTGGTATTTGAATCTATGCTCATGGGCCACCACACAACAACCTCCTCCCCTAAATTAAAAATGCCCTCTGCCCAGCCCTTAGATGATTGGATCTCCCTAAAAAATACACCTAAAGTACTACCCAAAACCCTTGCATTGAAGCTTCAGATCTTCATCACCACCAAAAAAACCCTTCAAACCACAAAACTACCCTTCACAACCTCCCTCACTACTGCTGCCACATTCCCAGTTTGACCCTTCACACCACCACCCGCAGCATCACGCCCGTAGGAGGCACCGTAGAAGCAAAAAAAAGGAAACACGAAGGGGGAGAGAGAGAGATAGAGATATACCAGAACAAGGACGACGGTGAGATTGCAGGAGTAGATCGCCGGAGCAGAAGGAGATCGCAGGGGAGCAGGAGGGGAACTAGGGCTTTTTTCTCTTTTCTGGGTAAAGATACGGAAATAAGATGGGAGGGAAAACAAAAGAGGGGAGGGAAATACAATATTGGGGACGCGCATTTTTTCCCTCCGAACAAAATATGGACCATTTCCGGGGTTTTTTTTAAAATGCTGGGAAGTTAGTGCGGGGAATGTCCCTTTTTGTTGTACTGATTTTTTTTTTTTTAACCATAAACATAGCGATATATTAAGCCGATAAAAACTTACAAAGGCGATTCCGTGCAAGATTGTGAGCCTCACTCACTTCTTGACGTGTGGCCTTTGTTACACTAACATAACAAAAAGAAGTCGACATAATATCCAAAACATCACTAATAACATTCCTAACTAATACATTGGCATTAGAAATATTACACAAAGCATTGACAACCTCCACACTATCTGTCAAAATCCGCAAGCTATGTATGCCGGCTGACATTTAAGGGCCCCCAAAACTGGCAATGTCTCCACATTAGTAGAAGATGCCGCGTGAACCCAAGAGCAACCCCAAGCAACCTTGCCATAACTCCATTCCGCCGCTTCTATACCTGTCCCCTTCCACAAGAACAAAGCGTACTTGGGAGGAAAATTATAAGCCCAAAACTTTTTCCATAATTCTCGGGTACTTATCATAAACAGCCACAAATAGGCCGACTTAACCGTAAAACACCCATTTTTTGTGTGTGCCCAATATCTACAATCCTTTCTATCCTTAAGCGGGATGTATGTGGCTAGAATCCTAGAAGCAACATTGGAAGGAAACAACGCCATAACCAAAGGCTTGTGCCATTGAAGCGATCTCCAATCAGTCAAAGCACCCACTCTCATATCATTAAGGGAATCCATGACTTCACGTCCTACAAACGGGTTCTCAACACCACAAATCCATTCATCTCTAAAGACTCTAATCTCTTGGCCATTACCAACTTCCCATTTAAAACCCCTGCCCAACAAATCCCTGCCCCAAAGAATACTACGCCAACCCCATGAGCAACCCGACACTTTTGCCAAAGGAGCTTGATTAAAACAACCTAAATCCCACATACCCAACCCACCCCGACTCAAGGGTTTACACAAATTAGCCCATCTCATCCATGGAATTCCACCACCATCACCTTTTCTCCACAAAAATCTTCGAATAATACTACGAACCTTCGAAATGAAATAACTTGGAGCTTTTAAAATCGAGAACAAATAAATAGGAATTGTGGACAAAACATGTTTTACTAAAGTCACTATTCCTACAAATACAAGGGTTGTGTTTGGTTAGATAGTTTAGTTTAGTTTTGATGATGTTATCAGGTGTAATGAGTGGAGAGAGATAGAGAGAGAAATGAGAGAAATGATGATGTCATCAAAACTAAAACTAAAACTAAACTGTGAAACGAACAGGGCTTACTTCCAATTGGCCAACCGACAACTGATTCGGTCCAAAATTCTTTGGAACAATCCACCTTTCTGTTTAGAGAAACCCAAATCAGCTCCCAGATAGATTCTCGGCTTATCTAACACTTTAACTCGTAGCGTTTGAGAAAGAAAGTCTCTCATTTCCGCACCCAAATTTGGGTTAGAAAAAATTTCCGACTTATCAAAATTAACCTTCTGTCCCGCTAGTCGACAATACTCATCCATAAGCCACTTAAAATATACTACATGAGAGGCATCAAACTCCATAAAGAAAAAATTGTCGTCCGCATAAAATAAATGGGACACTCTAGGTGATCGCGGGTTCAGTGCAATCCCCCTACAAATCTGATTCAAATTCAATTTTGAAATAACAGAACAAAGAACTTGACTAACAAGAATAAATAAATACGGGGACAAGGACCTTTCCAAGTGCGATTCTGCCAAATTTTTATGATAATAATTTAATTAATAAGGACAACAAAATCAAAGGTCTCGATCATATTGATTGTGTCACAGTCACGTGGCCGCCGTACATTTAACTAGAGCACAGGATTTAGTCTACATCCCGATCAAGGACCTTTCGAGTCCCGATTCTACCAGATTTTTACGATACTGATTTAATTAATAGGCACAACAATATCAACAGCCTCGATCATCTTGATTATGTCACGGTCACGTAGCCACCGTATATTTAACTACAACACAAGATTTAGTTTGTTATCAATTACATTCAATGTATAGATTTTAAAGGTTATTACCCAGTCAATTTTTACACTGGTCGATCTAAACCGTTAGAGTTTCGCGTCTCGCTAATATCATCAGTGTCACCAAAATCAAAGATCATCGGATATCGGTGACAGCGTGATCGGATCACATTTAATGCAAACCCGAGGCATTAAAGTCTTATAGTGGATAACTCGAGCTCCACCTGAATTTTTTTGGGTGATTGAAATCGTCTACCTTTTACTTATAACAAGTCCATCATTCATACGGAAAATTAAGTGGATCGCTTATTCATAGCCATTTAATAATTCGAACAAAACAAATGCTCTAGACAGAAAACATTTCATTGATAAAAAAATCCAAAATAAAAACAATTGACCATTTGAATTTTGGAATTTAAGCCAAAGAGAAAAAAAGAAAAGTTACTCCCTCGGTTTGGATTTGTTAATCCATTTTGGGAGTTTGCATCACTTTTCAAATGGTTATATCTTATAATTCATAATATTTTATGTAATTTTTAAAACGTTGTTTTATAAAACTAGTCGGGGTCTATCAAACAAAATCTACATTAGACATATAATTACTAATCAATTTAAATATATGACTAATTTTTTATCCGATTGCAATAGAACGATGAACAAACAAATCCAGAAGAAGTATTTAACAATTAGATTCTTGCTAACGGGTGCACCATTGCACTCAGTAACGGTACAAAAAAGTACACTTGTTAGGTCTCACTTATATTTTAAAGTACATTTTTAAATTACACTTGTAGTTTAAAGTGTACTTTAAAGTTTAAGTGGGATCCACAAATGTATTCTTTTTACCCTTAACGCGATTAGCATTTCCCTAACAACTAACTTTTTATCTAATGTAAACAAGGTATGGTTGGCAAATTACATTCATTATTTGAGTAAGATCAAAGGAAATATACATCCCTGTTATAAGTTGTTTGAGAACCTTTTTCTTTCTTTTCTTTTTGAGGTAGAACTTGGAAACCAAACAATCTATGAACACTGGCGCACTAAAAAAAAAATACTGCACCGATATTTCCTGTGATAGGGAAAAAGAGAGACTTTTTGGCGCTAAACATTGGCGCTCAGATTTTCCCATGGGTTCCCTACTCAACCCTCGATCTCCTCCTCTCTCGGCCATGAATTCCCTCACTACCATCGTCAATCAATCATCAGAGGTTTCTTTTAGGGCTCTCTTGAGAGAAGAGAAGGAAATCAGGTAAAATTTTCTTCTTTTATTTTACTCTCGATGTAGAATTGACATATATTTTGCTACCAATTTGTCTATAGTTATCAGAAATGGCAGAAACGCCACTAGTTGGAGTAATATTTTGGGGGATTTGTAGATATGGAAATTGGCGGGTTCGGTGGTGTAGTCGACCAACCCCTTCTTCCCCCAATATGATGTATAATTGTAGTAAGTAAATGGTTTTCTCCTAGGGGTGCTCACGGTCCGGATCGGTCCGGATTGGCATGAATCCAATCCTAATCCGCGAGTCACGGTTTTTTTGAAAATACAATCCGTGTCCGATCCAAAAGTCTCACGGTTCGGTTCCAATCCGAACCGCGAGTCAAGGATCGGTTCCGGATTAATCCACGGATTTTCAACTTATTCGGAAAAAACAACAAACAAAGGCAGTAAGGCACTAGCAAATAGCAAATGCACTAAATAGAAAGTTCAAAGTTGGAAACATTTCCAGATTAAGACAATAGTAAGACTAGCAACAGAGACAAGACAACAGCAGATTAAGACAATAGCAAGACATTTCCAGAAAGTTCAAAGTTTAAACTAGCAAGACAATAGCAGATTAACACTTCCAGTTCACTCACAAACAGAGGCACTACCACATAGTTCTAGTTCACAAAGACAAAAACAGGCACAAACAAAGGCAGTTTTGTAAATTAACAATATCTATATAATTATAAAAGTGAAAAAATTATATATACATATATAAATTTTATATAATTAAAATCTCACGGTCCGGATCGGTTAATCCACGGTTTCAAAATCAAAATCCGTGTCCGATCCAAAAGTCACGGTTTTTTATTTTTTGAATCCGTGCGGTTAAAATCCAAAAGGTACGGATCGGTTCGGTCCGGACCGGATTCACGGTTCACCGGTTTTTTTGAGCAGCCCTAGTTTCTCCTAATTCATCCACCTGTTTTGTTACTCCCCTAATCTATTAAAATGATCTGATTTGTTTAGCATTATAGAGAGAATTAGCAAACCGGAGCCGGTTGGTTTGTTTGGAGTGGGGTTTCTTCACAGCCACACTACACAATGATGATTCTCTCAAGACACATAAATAATATGCGATTTGTCGAGATGTGATTTGTTGATATGTCTATTGTTAGGCAAAAATTTGGAAGTCGTGAATGACCCATGAACCTTTTGAGCAACTACTTTAGAATTATGTTCTTAAGAGAACACAAAAATGGACACTGCTACTTTCCTTTTCTTTTTTTTTTTTTTGAAGGCAACTGGGTATGTTGGTTGAGCATTTATAAAAGAATGATTTCTCTTGTTTGTCAACACTTAAGTTAGACAACCGTAGGCCAACATTTTAAAGTTTTGGCTAGCCTTATTATTCAGAATCAGTAGGCCATAAGAAAGGTTCATTTGCCGATTTGTGATAGGGCTTCAAAAGAGGGAGGCTTCCAACTGGTGCTCTCCCTTTGTATATTAGAATAGATAGAGAAGTTGATGTTCATGGAAATTAGCTTTGGTATTGGCCTTTTTGAAATTTAAGTGTTCTGCATTCTTGCTTGCTAGTTCTATTTTTTGAATTTGATACGTAGGAACCATCACACTTTTAGCATTCACATGATTGTTTAACGATTGGTTATTTGATCTCGAAGTTGCATGTAACTAGACATGGATAGGAGTTGGATGTTGCTTTCTGATAGATTCAGTCAGCCATACATAGACGGGGTGAAATCTTTTATTGACTTTGCAAAGATGCATTCGGGTGAGGCAATGGAAATTAAGTGTCCATGTATCAATTGCTGCAACTTTTACAAGCAAGAGTACACTACTGTGGAAGCTCATCTGCTTATAAGCGGGATAAAGCAATCCTACACCACTTGGTTACAACATGGGGAACTTCCACAACCCACTGAGCTGGATGAGGACAACGATGAATCCGACGAGAATCAAGATGAATTTGATGAATTGATAGAGGACCATCACAAGGGCACTTATATGGGTGATACCCAAGAGAGGGAGGATTTCCGTAACTTCGAGAAATTGTTGGAGTCTTCGCAGCGTGCCTTGTATCCGGGATGCGATAAGTCTGACACCCTATTATCATATGTCATTGAGATGCTACAGGTGAGGGTACAAAATGGGTGGAGCAATAAGTCCTTTAATGATGTTCTAAAGATACAACAGCGAATCATGCCAAAGGGGAATGTGATTCCAGGGTCAATTGATGAGTGCAAGAAGTTATTGTGTGACTTGGGCTTGGGGTATGAGGTCATTCACGTGTGCAAAAATGATTGTGCTCTATTTTGGAAGGAGAATGCTCACTTGGAAAAATGTCCGAGTTGTGTGAGCCTAGATACAAGGTCAATGACGGCGAAGGTAAGAAGATCCCTCGCAAAATATTACGTTACTTTCCGTTGGCGCCTAGGTTGCGAAGATTGTACATGTAAAGGAAGACGTCCAAGGACATGCGGTGGCATAGTGATAAACGCGTTGACGATGGACAAATGAGACATCCAGCTGATTGTTAGATTGGGCTTGGCTACTGATGGTTTCAACCCCTTCGGGAACATGAGTACTTCTTATAGCATGTGGCCTGTCATACTAATGCCCTACAACTTGCCTCCATGGATGTGCATGAAAGAGCCATTTTTCATGATGTCCTTGCTAATTCCAGGACCCAATCAGCCAGGAACTAATATCGATGTGTACTTGAGGCCCTTGGTTGACGAGTTAAAGGAGTTATGGGACAATGGCGTTAAGACGTACGATGCGTTTACTGAAGAGACCTTTCAGATGCATGCGGCTGTAATGTGGACCATAAATGACTTCCCTGCTTATGGTGACTTGTCGGGGTGGAGAACAAAAGGTTATTTGGCTTGTCCCACTTGCAATGATAATCCGATATTGCAGTCGTTGATAGATAAGCTTGGTTGGGTGGGTCATCGAGCTTACTTGCCGAAGAACCACCGGTGGAGGAAGGACAAAAAATTTAACGGGTTGCCTGAGCATGACTTGAAATCTTTAGACTTGGCTGTGGAAAAGGTATTGGCTCAGTTGGATAAAGTTTGGCAAGTCAAGTTCGGAAAGGATCCTACAAAAAAGAAAAGACCGTGTGACTCTGAAGAATTGAATTGGACAAAGAAAAGCATTTTGTGGGAGCTACCTTATTGGAAGAACTTAAAACTCCGACACAACCTTGATGTGATGCACATTGAGAAGAATATATGCGAAAGTATATATGGAACAATGTTGGCCATAGAGGGTAAGAACAAGGACACATATAAAGCGCGTGATGATTTGAAAAAAATGGGTATAAGGTCTGAATTGCATCTACAAATTAATGAAAATGGATCCTTTTTGAAGCCTCGTGCTATTTACACATTGGGTCCACAACAAATTGATGCTTTTTGTGAATTCTTGAAGTCAATCAGTTACCCTGATGGTTATGCAGCAAACATTTCTAGGTGTGTGACCTCGAAGAAAGGTAACAAGTTATCGGGTATGAAAAGCCATGACCGCCATGTGCTCCTTCAGCGTATACTTCCGATTGGGATGCGTGGTTTGGTGAATAAGGAGATTAGCACAACACTCTTTGAGTTAGGTAGTTTCTTTCAAGAACTTTGCTCCAGGACGTTGAGGCGGAGTGTTCTTGAAAAAATGGAGGAACAAATAGTACTTATACTTTGCAAGTTGGTGAGGATCTTTCCTCCAGCTTTCTTCGATGTAATGGTCCATCTTGCTGTTCATTTACCACGTGATGCCATGCTTGCTGGACCGGTGCAATATCGATGGATGTATCCTATAGAAAGGTAACCAATAGCATCATTTGTAAATTATTTGGTCTTCAATGCAACTGCCATAAGTAATATTAGACATTGTTGCTGCTTTATTGAAGGTTTCTTGGAACTCTAAAAGGTTATGTCAGCAACAAAGCACGCCCAGAGGGTTCAATCGCAGAGGCTTACATTGTTCAAGAGTGTCTTACATTTTGCTCAATGTACTTGAAGAAAGGGCTTGATAAACCTGAACGTAATGACGATGGTGATGAACGTGGTTCAGGGATGGAGATTTTCAAGCAAAATGTTCGTCTTTTCTCACCAATTTCTAGGGCTCCCAACCCTTCAAATAATGAACGAGAGTTGGCTCACTGGTTTGTGTTGTTCAACAGCCCCGAGGTGGACCCGTATTTAGAGTATGTGGTTTGGTTTGATAATGTGTGCCTAATAGTATACATAATTATTTTCTACTGTTTTGAGTTATTTATGTTTCACTTTCCTTCTAGTAGGGAATACAAGAATATTGTTCAAATTCAACAAGGGGGAGACCTAAATGAGATACAACGAGCGGAATTCGCAAAATGGTTTAAAAAACAGGTAAGATGTGTTAATTTTTTTTGAATTCATAAGCACTTAGTAACATAGTAACTTGATGTACTTCAATTGGGCTTAGCATAATTTTGTTGTTCCTGTTGCGATCTGAAGGGTCGTCGGAAGCAACTGATGAACTATGGTCTTTAGCAAATGGTTCAGGATCCATAATTGATCTTTATTCAGGATGCATTTCCAATGGGATCCGGTTCCACACTAAGGACCGTGAAAGTCGTCGAAGGTGCCAGAATAGTGGATTGGTTGTAGAAGGAGACCATAACGGGATGAATATTAACTTTTACGGTTACTTGTGCAAAATATGGGAATTGAGATACCTACACGGGGAAAATGTGGTTCTGTTTCAATGTGAGTGGTATAATACCGGTCGGAAGGGCAGAATATACGTTGATGAGCATGTTACTAGCGTTGATGTTCGTAGACTTTGATATAAACATGATCCATTTGTTCTGCCCAGTCAAACGAGGCAAGTTTTTTACGTCAATGATACCAACAAAGGAAAAAATTGGAGAGTCGTTGAACTGGTGAGGCATCGAGGAGTATGGGATGTGCCTGAGCGAGATGACGTGTCTAACATTGCATTTCAGCAGGATGAACCCATTGATTGTATCCCAATCTGTACTGAAGATACCAACATTTTTTACAGCCAGGATGATGTGGATCCTGAGATTGTTGGTGATGACGAACAAACAGAGGATCATCTAAATGATAAAGATGATGAGGATGACACATTGGCTGAGTATCTAGATGAGGAAGAAGATGAACTTAACAGACGACCCAATTTCGATTTGGATCTTGACATAGACTGTGATATATAGGATTTGTTTTTTCATGATTTTTTTTTTTTTTTTTTTTTTTGCGTTTGGTAGAATAGAATGGTGTTATTTCAGAGTTTATCTAGAATATATCACATATAATTGGGATTTTTTCAGCTTAGTGTTTCATTATTTTATGCTGTTTTTCAAGGTTTAAAGGAAAAAAGTACTGTCTTATAGTTCAACTTTAATTTTAGTTTATCAGGTAATATCTATGTTGTTGAGTTCTTACTTTTTCCTCTGCCCCTTAACGCTAGAAGAGTATTTAGCTTTATCTCAAATCTCACTCAGATCACACGATTCACTAAAATGGGCTTTGCTTACTAGTATGTTCTTATGTAATTATAAGTGCAATTCAAAGGTTGGCATTATATTCAAGTCCTTCAAAGTCAAAAAACCATTTTGCAGTACTTCAATTAAATTCTTGGCTAATTTGTTGGGGTTATACAATGCAGGTTTGTGCTCCCGGGTTCTTTTAGTTGCAAAAAATGACCAAATCTAGCAAGAAATTTGTCCAGCCAGGGTGTTTGTCCCAAAAGAATACAAGAATTTTGGATCAAAGGCAGAAAACAATGGATCGTAACGCGGCAATTTTTTCATCTTTGGGATTAAAGGACTTGGCAAATGGGCTATTTGGCTCGAATCTGTCAGCCAAGAAGAAAAGTAGTAAATCGGAAAAGAGCAAGATGGGTTGCGCAAATGATGATGAGTATCAACCGGTCGAGGAGGAGGAAGGAATGAGTTCTTCAAGTGAAGGTGTTGTATCTTCTAGGCTGCAGGGGAATAAGGTAACAAATTTCTCTAGAATATTTGGTGTTATTCTTTTTAGCAAAGAGTCATTTTAGGAGTTCATCTATATAGTAAGGAAGCTCAGTATTTGAATTTCCTATATTTTGAACCGTTGGATTTAATTTGCCTTAAACTAATGGTTAGGATTTGTTTTCATCTAAGAGTTAAAGGGCTTTGATTCGGCTGAACTAAAACAAATGGTCAGGATTGTTACAGGCTGATTTTTTCCTGCCCAACAACCCGTTTTATAACCCCCTTGCCTAGCATGAACTCCACACAGGATCTCTACTAGAGAGCATGATTGCTGGGACTGGTAAAAACATAAAGAGTTGGTTACGGACACCAGCAGTTTAAATTTAGGGAAAACTGAACGCACGTAGAGTTCATTGGAATTTTACTGATCAAGTCGAGATCTACTTACAAGTTTCTCCTGTGGTTTCTGAGTCTTACACTTTGTTGCATGGGTATTCATTTCTTTGATACGTTTTTTGCTCTGAATATTTGGAAAATTGTTTTTTTCGTTTAGCATTCTATTTTAGGAGCTGCGGTGGGTAACCATTTAAAGTGTCGAACCCATTTTCCTAAGAATTTAATGAGCTGCAGTGGGTTCTATCGGTCCTCTCGTGAAGACTAGCCGAGAAACTACCAAAAATCGACACAAAACAAACAAATTGCCAAAAAATTGAATAAGGAACCTAAAGTACCCCTGAGCCTGAGCAAACTGATCTTTTTTTTTTGTTACCTAAAGTACCCCTGAGCCTGAGCAAGAAGTTGAGTGGTATTTTTGTGCTTTTGACTCAAATCTGAGCTTGAGCGTAAAGAGTGGAAATGGTCTGAAATAGCACAAGTACAGTCCAAGCGATAGAGAGAAAGAGACACCAAGAACAGTTATGCGGAAAAACAAGATAGAGAAACATGGAGAAAGGGCAATCCAGTAAAAAGATAAAGCTTTGAGAAGCAGGGTTAGCATTCTGTGTGTGCTCCAGTGGTGATAAATCTGGATGGATCAACAGATTTGCACAGGGATAGAGAAGTGAAGATTGGAGCCACAACATCCCTTTCAAAACTGTGATATTCAGGTTTTGTGTTACTTTTTGTATTTGTGCTCAATTTCTGTTTTTTGTTCATTATTTTTCAATAAAGTTATACTATGTGTCCTGCGTGTTTTATGATATTTCACCATCTTTTAATTCTTCATCTGTTGTTTTGCTTTTGTTGATCGGATCTTGTGTAAATTTGGAAGTAAATGAAATTGGAGACTAAATATATTTTGCGGTGGATGTATTCTGCATGATGAATATGTATAGGTCATACGCTACCTTTGCAACAATTTCAGGATAACATATTGCTTCACCGACCAGGTGACTCTAAATTAAGACTAATAATGACGCGTCCCAAGCGTAGGACTCTTGACTAGTGCAGCACAATAATTCCGGAAGTACCGGAGTCGAACCACAAAGACGACTGGAGTGCCTGACTCAAAAGTGTAAGAGTGCGGTTTAAACTGGCTCTTAGGTAGCCACCCCTTGACTTTATGAGATGTTCTAATTAATTACTAAGCTAAATTGATTATATGCTACTTAATTAAAAGAGAGCACAGCTGCGAGAATCCGGCATCCACGCTTATCCTAATCAATATTTACTCGGGCCACAAGTAATCCTTTTACTGATTTTAGAAAACGCGAAAGGCTCCCTAACAAATGCGCACCACCTGTCACCAGATTCCGTGCGCATTCGAATTCCGGTAATGCCTGGGTTTGTTTGTTAGAAAAGTTTCTAGTTTCTAAAACTGCTCGAAAATTGAATTAGTTCGGCCCCGAGGTGAAATATCGAGTAGAATAAACGCGGGCACCTTCGCCCCGCAGCCGCACTCAAAGCGACTACTCACTCATGCTTGAAATAATTGTAAATAACAAATTGAACCTAGTTCTATGCATGCTTGACGAATTAAATATGAAAACAGGAGAAATCAATACCGTAAATTGCAATAGGAAATCTGAATTTGATTAATAACTCGCAACACAAAACTGAAGATGAAATTCTGGAAATTCGGAGTAATGAAGAACAGAACTGCAGCCGAAAACTTCAAAGTTCTAAAACCTAGATAAAATTCGTCCAACCCTAGTCTGAGTTAAAACAAAGGTATATATACTACTCTTCGAAATCCTCATGAAAATCTGACGAAAATCGGAAATTAACTACGCAACTAGGCCGAAACGACACCGTTACTGTGCCTGTAACCCACTCGGTAGCGCTACCTAACAATAGGTGTAGCGCTATCGCTTTGCTTCCAAGCGGCGTTGACCAGTTGACCATTGCTTTGACCGACGACCCTTGTAGAGGGGAAAAATCTGGGTATGCTATTTCCACGCCTCTATGAGATCAACAATATGCACTCTTCGCCGGAACCCTAGCACTGCAAGAAAACAAACAGTTAGAGCACCTTTGCCTCTCGTCGGCAAAGGCCCTGATAAGCCCCCGAAAATGTAAATAACGGGGCTTATCTCGCTCGTTGTGATCACACACACGTGCATTTTGTGCCTTGATATGATTGATTTTGCGCGAGTTGTGTTTTTGATGAGTTTCAGAAAATCGGAGCTAAAAGGCGCGTCCAAAGCTCCAAATAATCCCCGGTTGAATCCGGAAGTACCCAAAGTCCCGCAATGCCGTGGAGGACAATCGCCGAAGCTTAGAAGTCGATTCAAGGAGCTTTGGAAGGTTCAAGGAAGGCCCGGAACAAAGGACCAAGAAATCTAGAGTTATGAGGTTCGAGGAAATTCGACACACTGATAGAAAAAGGCTCATTTCTCTCAAGATACAAAGGCTATGAAGATGAGGTCAATTGGGTTTGAAAGTAGACTCATAGAGCTTTCCAACGGTTCAAGAATCGCCTCATTCCGAGTTCGGACGAAGCCGGGGCGTGCCCGCGAAGTTGGGTCAAAAATCTGCCTGAAGAATTCAGCAACTCTACATACCAGTATGGGTTTTTCCCCATACCGGTATCCAGGAAGCAAATAGGCAATCAGAAGCTCTACATACCAGTATGGGTTTTTTCCCATACCGGTATCCAGCTTGTTTTTCTGCGTTTTTTAGCCCGATCTCAGTTTATTTCCAGGGGCATTTTGGACCTTTTGTACACATTTTGGGGGGCTATAAAAGCCCACAAACATCAGAATATTAGGTCATTCTTCATCTTCCACCTTCTCTCTCTACCTCCATTAGTTTTGTACATAATTTGCTCCAACTTCTCTCTAGGATTTGATGTTTTCTACTTAGATTCAAGGTATGTTGTCTTCATTAATGTTGTTGTGCTACTCATTATCTATCTAAATCTTGTGTTTATTTTCATATTCGTCATGTTTTCTTTACCCACGTTTTTCTCCTTTGTGTGTACTTTAACCATGTTTGAGTAGTAGTTTAGGCTTGGTTATGGGGTGAATATCACCCCATGACTTCGGTGTTTCAATGGCTTCTCACGTTTTCATGCTTATTGTGGGTTTGTGAATGGATTAATCACTCTATTTTCGGTCTAAACTTGGAGTTGTTAACCTCCTTGATTGGGTGTAGACAAATTACTTGGCACACACAATGCTTTGAACTATGTCACTTTAGGTGTTCGACAAAATGTCTAAGAGAGTTTCTTTCCATTTACAAACCTCATTCTTGTGGTAAAGATTGGTTTTCATTGGGTGAGTTCAATTTTATGTACCAAAACTCGGAGTTGTTAACCTTTTTGATCTTGTGTAGGCAAGGGCTTGACTACTTGCCACACATGATGCTTAGAGCTATGTCACTCCAAGTGTTTGTAAAAATGCCTCAAAGAACTTATCCCATTGTTAAACTAATTTTCTAGAGTCAAAATGATTTTCATTGTCAAATCTTCCGAGTGAGAGCAAGTGACTTTGTCTCTCACTTGAGTTATAGTCGAGAGCCATTGAATATCCCTAGTCATGGGTGGTATGAACCTCTAGACCTTGCCGCCTTTAATTTATAGTTTAAAATTTCATTTTCAATCGCATTAGAGGTAGAGAGAACCCCACAAACAAACCAAACGAAAAGGTTGGCCGTCCTAACGCCGAAACCTCTACCGTAAAGTAAACCTCTCACTAGCTCCGACCCCTCCCTGTGGATTCGACCTCGGACTTCCGAGTTATTATGCTTTGCGACACCTAAACCCTACACTTGGGGAAACACCATTTGAAATACAATCCAAGGACGCAAGCATTTTTGGCGCCGTTGCCGGGGAGGGCAACAAACGGTGAGCTATTAAGGAGTTTGCTTTACCCCACTGTAAGTATCCCACTCTTTTGTATAGTTTTTCTTATTTTTTGTACATTACTTGTTTTATTAACGAGGCGGCGGACTAGCCCCTCGGAACTGTTCTTGTGGTGAGGCGGTTGCATAACCCCTCCGTTCTGCTAGTCCTAGAAAATCCTTAAAAAAAAAAAAAAAAAAATGGCTGATCTTGGAAGTTGCTATGGAGAGGTCTTACAAGATGTAACCAATTTCTATCAACTAGATCATGAGTCTTTTTCACAATGTTGGGAGCGTTTTAAATGTTCAATTTTCTCTTGGTCAAGGTTTATGTATGAGTTCGGGGATCTTCTAGTTGTCTTTTGTCGAGGTTTAAATCCGTCAATATGTCAATTTGATTTGTGTTCTAATGAAGAATTCTTGGATAAAACTCCCGAAGAGTGTTGGGACTACCTTGAGGAATTGGCCCAAAAGCCCCAATATTGTGAGTTGATGGAAATTGGAATAGGGCAAGCCCTTAGTGATACATTGGACAAATTTCTCGCCACGAAGCCAGCATGTTTAATTGATTTTGAGAGTTTGTGTCCTGTAATTGAGGAGGTGCCGCCTGTAGCAATTTCGAGCAATGAGCCGCTAGTGTGTAATGATCCTTTGGAAAATTCCCTCACCATTGAAGAAATGAATGCGGAGATAGATTACTTGACCTCCTTGTTACTCATGGAGGATGTTCATAATGGTGAGAGTTTGTGTCCTACAAGTGAGGTGGTGTCACCCATAGCAACCTTGGGCAATGCTCCATTTGACAAATCCCTCACTACTACACATGTCACTAGCACTTCCATTGACTCTCCTCCACCACAAGCACTTGAAAGAGTCGAACTAATTGATTTTCTAGGTGTTGATAATTATGATTGTATTTACAATCCATTTCTAGTAAATCTTGTCAACACCTTGAAAATAAATTTGGTTCGAAAAATGCACTTGGTGGAACTATATTTTCTAAAGCGACCACTGCTATCACTTTACTCTAAGTATCTTATCTTATGGCATGGTCGTGTACAATTTTTAACGGAGGGCTTGAAATGGAGTGATACGCTTGTACTAGGAGCTCTTCGTAGTACGGCAGATTTTTGGATTTCACGTGAAGGGATTGCATGGCACTACTTTTGTTTTTAGTTTTGTTGTAGGTGGTCTGGTATAGCCACCTTGCTTCGGCAAGGGAGAAAAGTATTTACCCGTTTATCGCGTGAAGATTTGTTTGTTGGGGACTCGGCTATTACGGAGCGAGTCGGTACTAATCATTTTCTCTTAGTAGGTAGTTGGCAATGCAGTCTTTTGCAGGGTGATGCAGCATTACCAATGACGAACGGAGCAGATGATGCAAAATCCTCACACTTGGTCGAGGTATCGGGTGGTTGACATTCCGCCCCGTCGGTACATCTTTTTGTTCCTCCATCTTCTTACTTTTTGTCTCATGCATTGAGGACACTGCATATTTTAGGTTGGGGGGAGGGTGTACTTCGTGTTTTATTGCTTTGTTTATATTTTAGTTTTTAAAAAAAAATTAAAAAAAAAAAAATTGGTGAATCAAGGAATTTGGATACTTTTGTGTGCTTACTCTTAATTGATGGCTTCTAATTAATGCTATGATGTTTGTTGTGTGAGACGGAGTCTTGATACGATTTCATGGATAGACTTAAGCTGGTGAACATGACGATAAAGGGAAACACTTGGTTAAACCGTATTACCTATAGTTGGATAGCGTATGCTCACTTAAATTCATGCTTTCGCACGCGCACTGTCCCACTTGAGCATTCACTGGCTTCGAATTTGGTTCACGTGTCATTGATTCCTCGGTGTGATTTAACTTGTATGTGGAATATTTGGAGCCCCTTTCCTTGAAAAAAAAAAAAAAAAAAAAAAAAGGATGATGCATGCTTTATTGTTAATGTTTATCCGGGCGTTCATTGAGTAACCGGGCAATCGGGGTTTGCTCCCACCGTATTGTTCGCGTCAAAAGATGGATAGACCTTATGAAGGCATTGTCGAATGTGGTTAGCTTGGACCTCACTATAAAGCCTTTTTGACTCGAGCAATTAAGTCTGAGGGGTATCTCAAAACCTGGCACCCTAAGGCCATTTGGCTTGGGGATGGCCGACCTAACGCTTGCTAAAGGGGTCAACTAGAAAGCCCGAGAGGTCCGGGTATTGCACGATCACATAAAAAAAAAAAAAATTCATTCGAATAAAGGGAAGGGGTGTGCTTAAAGAAATACCGAGCTATCAATGGTGTGAGAACTGTTTTCAAGGTTGGTGAATTTCTTTGTGAGGTTTCTTCACACGCATGCCACGTGAGAATTCTCTATCCGACGGTAGGTGAGAGGATTGATTTTTTTTGCTAAGTTTAGATAAGAAGTTCACTTGCTTAATTCTTTCTATGAATGAAGTATCTTGCCATTGACTTGCATGGCGGACATTGTGGTGCTATGTGAGGTTGTCGGTTGGGCATGAGTACATTTAAAGTATTCGATTCCTTTGTGTTTTGTGGGTTGTTCACTGCTGAAAACCCTCATGAGACTTCACTCGTCCTACCGGGGCCGCCCAGGGGTTTAAAAGACATCCTTTTTAGTTTGTTTCCATTAGTGCATTTGTTCAGTTTGCTCGGGACGAGCAAAGTTCAAGTTGGGGGGTGTGATAAGCCCCCGAAAATGTAAATAACGGGGCTTATCTCGCTCGTTGTGATCACACACACGTGCATTTTGTGCCTTGATATGATTGATTTTGCGCGAGTTGTGTTTTTGATGAGTTTCAGAAAATCGGAGCTAAAAGGCGCGTCCAAAGCTCCAAATAATCCCCGGTTGAATCCGGAAGTACCCAAAGTCCCGCAATGCCGTGGAGGACAATCGCCGAAGCTTAGAAGTCGATTCAAGGAGCTTTGGAAGGTTCAAGGAAGGCCCGGAACAAAGGACCAAGAAATCTAGAGTTATGAGGTTCGAGGAAATTCGACACACTGATAGAAAAAGGCTCATTTCTCTCAAGATACAAAGGCTATGAAGATGAGGTCAATTGGGTTTGAAAGTAGACTCATAGAGCTTTCCAACGGTTCAAGAATCGCCTCATTCCGAGTTCGGACGAAGCCGGGGCGTGCCCGCGAAGTTGGGTCAAAAATCTGCCTGAAGAATTCAGCAACTCTACATACCAGTATGGGTTTTTCCCCATACCGGTATCCAGGAAGCAAATAGGCAATCAGAAGCTCTACATACCAGTATGGGTTTTTTCCCATACCGGTATCCAGCTTGTTTTTCTGCGTTTTTTAGCCCGATCTCAGTTTATTTCCAGGGGCATTTTGGACCTTTTGTACACATTTTGGGGGCTATAAAAGCCCACAAACATCAGAATATTAGGTCATTCTTCATCTTTCACCTTCTCTCTCTACCTCCATTAGTTTTGTACATAATTTGCTCCAACTTCTCTCTAGGATTTGATGTTTTCTACTTAGATTCAAGGTATGTTGTCTTCATTAATGTTGTTGTGCTACTCATTATCTATCTAAATCTTGTGTTTATTTTCATATTCGTCATGTTTTCTTTACCCACGTTTTTCTCCTTTGTGTGTACTTTAACCATGTTTGAGTAGTAGTTTAGGCTTGGTTATGGGGTGAATATCACCCCATGACTTCGGTGTTTCAATGGCTTCTCACGTTTTCATGCTTATTGTGGGTTTGTGAATGGATTAATCACTCTATTTTCGGTCTAAACTTGGAGTTGTTAACCTCCTTGATTGGGTGTAGACAAATTACTTGGCACACACAATGCTTTGAGCTATGTCACTTTAGGTGTTCGACAAAATGTCTAAGAGAGTTTCTTTCCATTTACAAACCTCATTCTTGTGGTAAAGATTGGTTTTCATTGGGTGAGTTCAATTTTATGTACCAAAACTCGGAGTTGTTAACCTTTTTGATCTTGTGTAGGCAAGGGCTTGACTACTTGCCACACATGATGCTTAGAGCTATGTCACTCCAAGTGTTTGTAAAAATGCCTCAAAGAACTTATCCCATTGTTAAACTAATTTTCTAGAGTCAAAATGATTTTCATTGTCAAATCTTCCGAGTGAGAGCAAGTGACTTTGTCTCTCACTTGAGTTATAGTCGAGAGCCATTGAATATCCCTAGTCATGGGTGGTATGAACCTCTAGACCTTGCCGCCTTTAATTTATAGTTTAAAATTTCATTTTCAATCGCATTAGAGGTAGAGAGAACCCCACAAACAAACCAAACGAAAAGGTTGGCCGTCCTAACGCCGAAACCTCTACCGTAAAGTAAACCTCTCACTAGCTCCGACCCCTCCCTATGGATTCGACCTCGGACTTCTGAGTTATTATGCTTTGCGACACCTAAACCCTACGCTTGGGGAAACACCATTTGAAATACAATCCAAGGACGCAAGCAGGCCCTCCGATGCTTAAGTCAGTATCACGTACTAGGAGGAAACCATAAAACACATAAAGCATGTAAACACGAATTACAGCGTACCTTTCTTCATGGGTATTGCTTCTTATTTATAGATGCAGGGTGCTTGTTGTCTAGAGATCCTATTCACATTAGGAGTCCTTTCCTATACGGGACTTGTTCCATATAGAAACACAATCTTTATTCTACAAGGATTTCTTTCCACGTTAGGAATCCTTGTCATTATCGGAATCCTCTTTACATTAGGATTTACCCCTTATCATGTGAGAGGCTATTCTAGATCCTTCTAGAACGACCCACCACCTTATCTCGTAGGCGGTTAGCTCGACAATATACTTGCCTATCCGTATATGATGTTGCCGACCAGATACCTTGCTCGGCAATGACCTCGTGCACCATCTCATAGTGCTGCCACCATCTCATGGTGCTATCCTGTCTGCACACTTGGCCTATCCTGCTTGGCTATAACCTGGGGCACCACCATGTGGTCCCCCGAACTGAGCCACCCTCACGTGGTGTCCAGGCTAAACACGTGGTTCGTACGTACTTAGGTATTTTCCTATGTAATTGGATTTTACCCTCTCCAATTGCTCCCCAGCTTTGACCGTCATTGTTATTCATCAATGATGGTTAAAGCTTACTGCTACCTTTCCAATAATGGTCTTTTCTTTGCTATAATTCATGCATTTCGGTATTCGTGATATTCATCAAAGCTTCTCACTCGACTAGGCCTGCTCCTTGTATGAATTTTCCCTTGGTATCCACATTACCAAGCCCGCACAGTACACTTGCACTTATACCCACACGTAGGGTTTGGCGCAATTTCTCGAATATTCTCTTCTCACGTGGGGAGACATGATTCTTGCATTTAATGCTGATGTTTGCCTTCCTTAATAGAGTTGGAACGGCCTTTATGGTGACGTTTCACATACGCCATCCCTTCTTTATAGGGTTCTAAAGACATTCTCACCCCATTTCAAAGATCTTTTCGTGTTCTCCCTTTATACATGTACGGGGATAAAATCCACGTATGATCCTGATCATGTGTTTCCTTGCTAGAAACCTCGCTCTCTATATGGGTCTGACGCTTTATTGATTAAGGCATCTCGCAGTCCTTGTTCCCATTCGCATTAGGAAACCTTTCCTAATAGGATTCTTCCTATTGGGTATAGCGTTATCATGTGCTACAAGATCTCTTCTTGCAATAGAATGCTTTCCATATGGACTTCCTTCTCATATGTAGTGTACTCCTTAGCGTAGCGGTGCCATGCTTCCACGCAATTCGTCATAACACATGCATAGCTCAGCTTACCTTCCCGAGCTGAATTATGTATTCCAGAACGCTATTAAGTTGTACTCGTACCTGCCTAGCTCGGCCATGCTAGGGGCATTCCCTTATGATTCATGCCGAGCTAGCACATCCTGGTTTACAAATTTATTTTACCTCCCCGACCTCATTCATGGTCAGTCATGCTCGGTACAGGGTCTAGGATCCCCTATGTGGTGCCTAACTACTCACCCTCTCGTGGTGTGTAATTAAGGCACGTGTTCTGCCCATTCCAAGGGTAATCAGTTTTTACCCACTCCAATACATCGTTATACACCCTGCACTCGTGTTCAATAGTGTTTCTGTGCACCATTACGTGGTGCAACCAACCTACTACGTGTCTCGTACGTGCTTAGACCTACCCAAGTTTGTTTAGCATCTTTGATGTTTATCACGGCATTTCATCATACCGTCTGCCCGGTCTTGTCCGGTTTATGTACCTTGGGAGCTCTTGAATCGAAAGAAGACTTCAACTTTCTTATTACGAGTTCCCATACTTCATTCTGAGCCTCTTTCTTTTACTGAGATTTTCGTCCCAAATATGATTGGTTGCCTCTGTAAAAATCTCTGGCGACTTAGAAGAAATCTATCAACTTGGAAGAAATCAAGCAAGCTATGTCGTAAAATGTCATCCCTGGCTTTCCTGGTCTAGGACTAAGTTGATCGGTGCCTCATCTATTTGGCAACATCCCTTTTCTCAGTCTGACCCCGTTCGACATCTCAATGCACTCTCACGTAGTGTTGCCGAACAGAGTACGTGTTTGGCGTCACTACTTGTATTGCTGAGACTATAAGGCGCATTCATGGCATTGTGCTGAGTGACCCTCGCATTGTGCACATGTTTGGCAAAGTCCTCGCCGGTGCAACCTTCAAGAGTTATTTATGAAAAATGGTCAATTTTATTCAATAATTGACCCTTTATGGCACTTAACTTGTTCGGCACGCCCTTCATGGCTTTGTTTGGGATGCAAAATCTAGTGTTTTCATACTCGGCGCTATTCGTTGCCTTCTGGCTTCTAAGTGTCATCATACTTAGCTAAAAGACCAGCTCATTGCTTTCCACCTAAGCTATGCATGTGTTTCTTCATGCTCTATAGTACACCTAAGTTTCTTCGCACTTAGCAGACATCCTAAGTATTTTCGTACTTAGCAAGTTGCTAGTAATATTCGTCGCTTATTGCCCAAGTTTCCACGTACTGTGGGATCTCATCCTGCAGCTGGTATCCTTTCCATATAGGACTCCTTCCTATATGCAGTATACTCCTAATCGCATTGGGAATACCCATGTCAATCCCTTAATTCTCGGGATTGCTCCTTATCACATAAGGAACCTGATTTAGAATCTTCTGGAATGTCTCACCACCCTATACTCTTAAGGCGGTGCCGCGCTTCCACGTAGCTCGGTATGACTCGTACAAAGCTCATCCCACTCGTGCCGAGCTGCAACGGGTTGAACCATGTATTCCAGAGTGCTACCCTAACTGTATTGATAGCTAAACTAGCTTGATCATCCCTTTGGTCATATTGCCGAGCTAGTATATCATCAAATGGTACTTGATTTATTACCTTTGACCCTACTCATGGTCATCTCAACTCGGCATAGGGTTAGGAAGCCCCTATACAATGGTGCCGAGCTAATTACCCTCACGTGGTGGTGAATTATGGCATATGTCCTACCTTTTCCAATGGTATTTCAAGCAATATTCGTTGCTTAAGCCACAACTTTCTTTTTACTTAGCAACGTTTTGGTAATTTTCGTTGTAAGTTTGACAATGTTCAAGCAATATTCGTTACTTACTGTTCCAAGTTTCTTCGTACTTGGCAATGTTCAAGCAATATTCGTTGCTTGCCTCCAAGTTTCTCCGTACTTGGGAAAGTTCAAGCAATATTCATTGCTTGCCAAGTTTCTTCGTGCTTGGGAATGTTCAAGCAATATTCGTTGCTTATTTTCTAAGTTTTTTCAGACTTAGCAAATATCAAGCAATTTTCGCTGCTTATTGCCCAAGTATTTTCGTGCTTGGCAATTTTCAAGTAATATTCGTTACTTAAGCCAAAGTTTCCTCGTACTTGGCTCCCTTCAAGCAATATTCTTTGCTTAAGCAATCTTCAAGCAATATTCGTTGTTTAAGCCAAAGTTTCTTCATACTTGGCTCACTCGTAATTAGACCAGGCTTAAAAAATGATATAGTAAAAAATAACTTTTTGTGAACAAGATGGAATTTTATTCATAACTCCACCACAAAGCAATTAGTAGCTGAATGAGAACAATAAGCAATATTTTCTATGGAGTTCGGTTCATAATTCCACTATAGCAACTCGTATCTAATAATCAAAATATAAACTGCAAAAAGTAATTCTATACTTATCTGTATATTCCGTGGCATTGGCACTGATTTCCATCCAATTTCTTTTAGGCAATGGGCTTCAATCCAAGCTATCTCTGTAATTTTGCATGGCCTTTCGTGTTCGGGAGAAGCTTCCCATTTGTGGGATTTTCTTGAGTTTGCTCACACTTGACTAATTTCATTCAGCCAGGCTCCAAAAAAGCGTTAGCTTTTATTTGGATGAGTCTATTCGTACTCATCTATGAAATCCGAATTTACTCCTCCTTAAATACTTCTGAATTTCTTTGCACTTAGCCACAAGTATACTCATACTCAAATTTACAAGCCTAAGTATATTCGTACTTAGCCTTTTTCCAAGTTTAATCATACTTAGAAATATTTCAAGCATGGGGTATATACATTTACGGCTCCCCAATATGGAATCAAAATTTCTTGTTTTTGGTTCTATATTCAAATCAATCAAGTGTTTCAAGCATGCAACAAAAATTTTTCTCGTAATTTCCTTTAATCAAATCAAAACTAAAATGCAAAGTCATATAAAATACAAAACTTTATTCATAGCTCCTACTAGCACAAAACAAGAAACTTTACACGTAGTTCATGCTAAGACATACCACACAAGTTCTTATCGTTAAGCTCTTGGAACCTTTCATATGGCCCACAAAGGAAATCGGAGGACTGTATTCATAGTTCTTACTCAAAAACAAAATATGCGTAATTTCTCAGCACTACTCATTGCTACAACATAAGTTTATTCGTACTTTCGCAAAACGCCCAAGTTTTCTCATACTCAGCGAATAGCTCAAGTTTGTTCACGCTTGTCTAGCCTTCTAGCATTATTCATTGCTATAAGCCTTTTAGCATTATTCATTGCTATTGGCCTAAGTGTATTCAAACTTAGCCCTTAAGTTTTTTCATACTTAAATAGGATTCCAATCATTGTTCATTATTGTGGCTTAAGTTTATTCATACTTAGCCAGATTTTCAAGTTTACTCTTACTTTCGTTAACAATATATGCTCTCCTATATGGAGACAAGGAGCTTTTGGCCCATATTTAGCAAACAGATACTAGACTTTTTTCGTAGTCCCAAACACTTTTAGTTGTGGACTTTGATCCATCTCTAGAAGCGACAAGCAAAACAAACTAAAACAGAAGATATATTTGAGATAGTTCTGACCTTTTTATTTTATTTTATCCATTCCAGCTGTGGCCTCCGGTCTTGAAGCTGAACTTGTGGTTTTTGTCGCGATGTGGGTGCTGTAGCGCGTGGTCTTCTTCTCAAGAACCTTGACCCCCTTTCTATATGCAACTTTTGATTGCTGTTTGACATGTAAAAGATAGTTGCTTCGCTAGATTTTAATTGGTCCTCCCGTGGGCTCGCCATAACAGGTGCGTTCCATTGCTGGATGACATCCTTTCAAATATTTTGATCTTTTGTCCGCGATTACTCGTTCGCAAAGTAAGATATGTAAAGCTATGTTTCTTCTGCTCAAGACTTTTTTCATAATCTTGAACTCTCCCATCATTTGATCTTGATGCCCCCTCTTATCTAATGAGGGAAACCTGGTTTAGTCGGCTCTTCCGCGATTCCCTAGTTGATTCCTGCTGCTCTCCCATGACTGCCGAGCAGTCGCGATCCCCTAACAGATTCATACTGCTCTCTGGGATTGCCTAGCAGATTTTGATTGCTCTCCCATGATTGCCGAGCTGATTCGGACTGCTCTTCCGTGACCCCCTAGCAGATTCGTACTGCTCTCCGGGATTACCTAGCAGATTCTGACTGCTCTCCCATGACGGCAGAGCTGTTTCGGACTGCTCTCCCGTGATCCCCTAGCAGATTCGTTCTGCTCTCCGGGATTGCCTAGCTGATTCTGACTGCTCTCCCATGATGGCCGAGCTGATTCGGACTGCTCTCCCGTGATCCCCTAGCAGATTCGTTCTGCTCTCCGGGATTGCCTAGCAGATTCTGACTGCTCTCCCATGATGGCCGAGCTGATTCGAACTGCTCTCCCGTGATCCCCTAGTAGATTCGTTTTGCTCTCCGGGATTGCCTAGCAGATTCTGACTGCTCTCCCATGATGGATGAGCTGATTCGGACTGCTCTCCCGTGATCCCCTAGCAGATTCGTTCTGCTCTCCGGGATTGCCTAGCAGATTCTGACTGCTCTCCCATGATGGCCGAGCTGATTCGGACTGCTCTCCCGTGATCCCCTAGCAGATTCGTTCTGCTCTCCAGGATTGCCTAGCTGATTTTGACTGCTCTACAATCTTTCCTTCATGTTTCTAGGGTTTTCTCCTTACTTATCGCATGATTCGCTAATATGTATCCTGCATTGCTTTCTTCATAGCATTAAATACAGACGGCCTTTTTTCTCACTATTGTCACCTTCACGCGGTGGGCTTTTGCTTTGACTGTGGGGAATCATGAAATATCAGGCGTATTTTCCAGAATTTTGGAATCTCAGGGATACGCCTTATGTCGAATTTCTTGGCAGTGGGTTTCTTTTTTGGTGCTTCCGAAACTGCAGGAGTTTTATCTACTTTTGCACTCTTTCTCGTAGTGTGCACAGGGGTGTTTTCAACATCGTCCTCCACCTCCTTACGTCGTGGAATGCGTTGAACATGTTCTGAGGCCACCATTGTTGAGTGATTTTTTCTAGGAAAAAGCTTCTCGTACCGTTTCCCACAGACGGCGCCAATTGTAGAGGGGAAAAATCTGGGTATGCTATTTCCACGCCTCTATGAGATCAAAAATATGCACTCTTCACCGGAACCCTAGCACTGCAAGACAACAAACAGTTAGAGCACCTTTGCCTCTCGTCGGCAAAGGCCCTCCGATGCTTAAGTCAGTATCACGTACTAGGAGGAAACCATAAAACACATAAAGCATGTAAACACGAATTACAGCGTACCTTTCTTCATGGGTATTGCTTCTTATTTATAGATGCAGGGTGCTTGTTGTCTAGAGATCCTATTCACATTAGGAGTCCTTTCCTATACGGGACTTGTTCCATATAGAAACACAATCTTTATTCTACAAGGATTTCTTTCCACGTTAGGAATCCTTGTCATTATCGGAATCCTCTTTACATTAGGATTTACCCCTTATCATGTGAGAGGCTATTCTAGATCCTTCTAGAACGACCCACCACCTTATCTCGTAGGCGGTTAGCTCGACAATATACTTGCCTATCCGTCTATGATGTTGCCGACCAGATACCTTGCTCGGCAATGACCTCGTGCACCATCTCATAGTGCTGCCACCATCTCATGGTGCTATCCTGTGTGCACACTTGGCCTATCCTGTTTGGCCATAACCTGGGGCACCACCATGTGGTCCCCCGAACTGATCCACCCTCACGTGGTGTCCAGGCTAAACACGTGGTTCGTACGTACTTAGGTATTTTCCTATGTAATTGGATTTTACCCTCTCCAACCCTCATCTCTTAACGCACCGGTAGCGCTACCTAGGAATAGGTGTAGCGCTCAAAAACTCTCTGTTCACTTTTGGGACCTTTTTGTGCCCACTTTGAGCGCTCCAACAAAATGGGGTAGCGCTCCCGACGGTTTTCGACCACTTCCATGCACACTCCGCTCATTTCCAACTCGAGATCGACGTGCATGCCCTTCCAATACATCAAAACTTCATTCAACACCCCGATTTTCCTGCAAAATACACTTAACACCCACAAAACACCTCGTGCACATATTAGACGGAAAATAAGCTTACAACGCACGTCTAACATGCCAAATCACCCTACTTAGGCGCCTGATAAGCAAGCTTTTCACGTGCCTATCACATCCCCCAACTTGAGCGTTGCTAGTCCCTAGTAACGAACGAAACAGAACTAAGAATAAAACCAACAACTCGATAAGGGATACGAGAGTTATGCAACCTGTATAAAATCAAACAAGCACTTATCGATATCATCTCTCAATTACTCATAACTTAGTCACATGCATGCCCCCACGAAAATTCAAATAACTCTATTCCTCAACAAGGTTCAAGATAAAATGCTCCCACGTGGCACAATATCACTCAAACTCGCCAAAACACTCTACATCCCATGTGAGACGCCTGGCGATCAACGTGGGATGAACAGAATCACCACATGCCAGTCAAAATAACGCCAAAATATGCAATGAAAGCTCACGAATCCAGATACCACACATTCATAATTCAACATATCACATGCGTGCAAGAGAGTTAAGCGACGTGTATCGGGTCAACTAAGGGCTTTATCAAGCTTATAGTGACCATGGTTAACAACATAAAAGGGCAACATGCAAAGGGTGACGGCCTATAGAAGCTCATGGTCAATCTACCCAGACTGGTCGTCACCAACACAGATAAACACAAACACGCATATCACATAACGCTACTGAAGTTCGGATACCTTACAGAATAAAACAAAACAAAACAAGTTCGACTCCAACCACCGACTCGCGAACTACTGTCTCACCACTGACATAAACAACACATAAAAACATCAAAGTTAAAATCCTGAAACATCACATGAAATAACACAAATACTACTAACACCACCAACACACCCAGGTCCAACCATGCCCAACTCGTGCTCAATCATCATGTCCTCCAAACTCGGCATCAGACTGCTCCTCCTCTGCTGGCACATCCCCGAAGTCATCACTAACCTCTAATTCCCCCCACTGCCTAGGCTGGAAAGGTCCCGGATTCTGCCCTGCAAGCCGTGCCTCCAAATGGCGCTACCTATCAAGTATATCAGTCTAATCCCTAGCCAACTGCGCTTGCCCTCTCTTCAGCTTCCGGTGGCTCTTAGCCAAGCATGCTACACACCCAAAAATCTTTTCAAGCCAAGTTTTGGTGCTAGCACTGGGTGGCGGCGGAGTAAGCAACGACCCCTCGGCGGTTCTAACCTGTGCTCTACTCCGAGAAAGAATGGAGGAGTCCATATCCTTGGGGTTCAGTGGATCATTACCTAAATACCTCCGAGCCAAAGCAATCCTACCCCTCAGAATCTTACTTACCAAGCACGGAAACGGCATTCTCAGTGAGGTAGGGGCATCCCTGAAATCACACATTTGCCCAAACACAAATAGGGCCCAATCACACACCGTGGCCTCGGCCATAAATGCAAACATCAAATTACCAACAAATTTCTGGGGTGCACCCTCCTTACCCCTCGGATACAAATTATAGCAAACAACTTGGTTCATAAACCGATAGTCCTGAGTGAGCTTACCGGGCCAATGAGGGTTCCTAGCATTCCTACGGTCATCGTACAAATACCGGTTCACCTCGTCATCATTGAAAGCCGATTCCGGCCTAGGATAGTTTGTGGGCCTAGTAGGCCTCACATACCCCCATGCAAGGGCTATCTCATTGGCATCGATAAACACTGGAGTATTGCCAATTCTAGAGGTAATCCTTGCCTGCGGAGTCAAAAAGGAACCAGGCTCCGGGACAGTCATATTCTTATAAAACTCTTCGACTAGAGCAGTATTAAAACCCGGATTGGGTTCAAACCAGAAATTCATACCTTAATCCCGGATGGCCTGGAAAGGCGGGAAGTCCTCGGGCCATAACCCGTCATCGATAATATGTCGCTCATTCTTCACCCCTCTCCTTTTAATTGAAGCCTCCCACTTTGCCTGATTATCTCTCTCAATCTGCTCTTGGTCCCTACGCTTAGCCCTACCCGGTTGCAACTCCTCCACACCACTAGAGGACCCCGCTACTGCCTTCCCCCTGCCAATGTGTTGCCTCTTAGATGCCATGACTTGAAGGGTTTAGGTTGAAAAGTTTGGGTTTTTTTAGGTTTTCTGATCTGGGAGTTTTAGTGGGTTAGGAGAAATCTGGTACGGTTAGAATGGTAGAGGAGAGTGAGAGGAGTATTTCTACAAATTTTGGTGGGGATTGGGGAAGGTTTGAGAGAGTTATGGAGGTTTGAAAGTTAGGGTTTTGGTGGTTATGGGGTTTTGAACGGAGGAAGAAGAAGAAGAATGAGGAAGAAGTAGGAAAAAGTGGGGGAGAGAAAGAGAACATCGTCTTTATTTTTTTTCCAGACAGACCAACCGGGAGCGCTACACCAATTTTGGTGTAGCGCTACAGATGACGTCATAATTTTTATTTTATTTTTTAAAGGAAAACTGTCCTCTCTCTCTTAAAGGGAAATTATTGGTGGTAAAAGGTTTTGGTTTTTTTTTTCATAACAAGAGTTGGGGTTTATGGTCACAGGTTAGGTTTCTTTTCAAGGTCATGGCATCCACAAGCAAACTTCACATTTTTCCATAGTAACACCGTTTCTGATGAATGAATGAACACAGAGTTGGACCACCAAACTGACACGCCACCCAATCACCGGTTTCCTAAGTTTGACACGGGAACTGACACGGACTGGTTTAACAAGGGATCAATGGGACATGTTTAGTGGTCTAATCATGCAAAAACGGCCTTGTTTCATCCCCTAAACACGTCATCACCCTCGCACACGCATATAAAATATTTCACTCATGATATGCGGTACAAACGCCTACTATTTTATGCAAATGCGGAAAGTGAAGAACAATAGAACATGGGATGTTCTAGGGACATACTGTGCACTACGTGAAACCACTTACTCAAACCCGCTTATGGTGCAGAAATTATTCAAACAGGGATGCCGGATATATGCATGTGAACAAGTTAAACAGGCAATTAACGAGACAATATCTAGCATGCGCATCTAACCTATACAAACAAGCATAACAATCGTATCCCCAGACTCAAAAAGTAACCAAAAAATTAAAAATTAAAAATTACCCCTAAACTACTAACAACGCTCACAACATAAAAACACGTGTACAAAGTACACCCCTTCCCCCAACTTGAAAATTGCTATGTCCTCAGAGCATGAAGACAAAACAGAAAATATAATAAAATGGAAAGAAATGGACCTACGGATGGCAGCCAACCATCATGACCCCGGCCGATATATGGGGAATTTACCATCAATGTTGCGTTTCTGCAATGGAACTGCTTCCAGAATCCGCTCCTTCGGACCTAAAGAGGTCCACAGCTAGTCACACAGGGCCGCGCCGAAGCGTTGTAGGACTAACAACCGCCACTGTTCGTGGCACCCCTGCTCGAGGCTCCTGAATGCCGCACTCACGCCGGCGGAGAGGCCCAAACTACCAAGGCTGGTGTGGTAGCATGCTCGTCCTGCAAAAGACTTAAGAACCAAACACATACTAGGCAACAAACGATGTCAGTACCACCCGCTAGTGAAAGCCGGGCCACAACAAATAACAGAAAGCAATAAAAGAACACCACCAGACATTCGCGCAGTCTCACGTGTCATACTTTTCTCCCCATCCCCCAACTTGAATTGAAGAGTGGGTGGCTATACAAGACCATAGACACGTTAAGGTAAACAAATATAATATATAAATTGCCCTTACTAACCGGAGCTGGGCACATGATCCTTATTTAAATAGCGGCGTGCGAAGCTATAAAAACCCAAGTCGATGATGGGTACCCCTAATGGAAAAAGGGTCGGGTCCACACTCACTAAAGAGCATGGTACGCGTGAGCTACCCGTCAAAACCAATCCGAGAAAGAACTACGCAATAGTGTCGTCCGAATAAACAGGATCGACCAACTCCTCATCAGGTTCACCTACCTCCAAAAACTCCAAATAAGGTTTGAGACGCTGTCCGTTAACTTTAAACACATGATCATCTTTAGGGTCACGGACATCGACTGAACCATTCGGATACACATGAATTACTAAGTAGGGACCATCCCAACGGGACCTCAACTTCCCTGGAAATATATGCAGACGCGAATTATAGAGTAATACTTTCTGACTAGCCCGAAAGGTTTTGTGTTGAATATTCCTATCATGATACGCCTTAACCCTAGCCTTATAAATACTCGCATTCTCATACGCGTCATTCCTAAGCTCCTCAAGCTCACTCAATTGCAACTTCCTATGCTCACCTGCCTCGGTCAAACTTGAATTGACCGTCTGAATGGCCCAATAGGCCTTCTTCTCTAACTCAACAGGCAGGTGGCAGGCCTTACCGTAAACGAGCCGATAGGGCGAAGCACCCAACACGGTCTTAAAGGCAGTGCGATAGGCCCACAACGCATTCGCTTAATTTCCCTATTTGCCAACTCAGCTTGCCCATTAGTTTGGGGGTGGTATGAAGTGGATACCTTATGAGTAACATGAAACTCCCCCATCAATTTCTCAAAAGACCGACTCGTGAAATGTGTGCCCTGATCCGAGATAATGGCGCGTGGCACACCAAATCTTGACAAAATATGTGCCCTAAGAAACTCTAGCACAACTCTCGACTCCATAGACTTGGTGGGGATCGCCTCCACCCACTTCGACACATAGTCCACCACCAACAGGATGTACTCATAACCATGAGACACAGGAAATGGACCCATAAAGTCGATGCCCCAACAATCAAATACCTTTAGAACCAGAATAGGTCTGAGGGGCATCTCATGACGCGCAGATAACTTGCCAAGCTTTTGGCAACGGTCACATGACCTACAAAACAAATGGACACCCTTAAACAGATCGGGCCACCAGAACCCACACTGTAAAATCTTGGCGGTGGTCTTCTTTGCCGAGAAGTGACCCCCACACGCCTCACTATGACAGAACTCTATGACCCCCTGCTGGTCAGACTCAGGGACACATCTACGCACAATCTGGTCCGCACAGTATTTGAACAAATAAGGGTCATCAAATATGTACTGGCGGACACTCCTCAAAAACCGCTGCTTCTCCTGGGTAGACCAATGAGAAGGAATCTGCCCAGTCACCAAATAATTGGCGATATCAGCGTACCACGGGCACTCATTAGCAGCAAACAACTGCTCATCTGGGAAGGAATCTCTAATGGGAAGGTCAAAGGTGGGATCCTCAAACTCTAGGCGAGACAGATGGTCTGCGACAACGTTCTCTACCCCCTTCTTGTCCTTAATAACAAGGTGGAATTCCTACAGTAGCAGAATCCACCGGATTAGGTGAGCTTTCGCATCCTGTTTGGTCATCAAATACTTCAGGGCTGCATGATCGGTAAACACAGTGATCTGCGAGCCCACCAGATAGGACCGAAACTTATCTAAGGCAAACACTACTGCTAGCAACTCTTTCTCAGTGGTGGTGTAATTCATTTGCGCCTCATTGAGTGTCTTGCTAGCGTAGTAAATCACACATGGGTCTTTCCCTCTCCTCTGTCCTAAAACTGCTCCGACTGCATAGTCGAAAGCATCACACATTAGCTCAAAGGGAAGACTCCAATCAGGGGATTGCACAATAGGCGGAGTCGTGAGACTCCGCTTCAACTTAAGAAAAGCCTCCTCACATGCCTCAGACCAAACAAAAGGTGCGTCCTTTGCCAACAGTTGACACAATGGACGGGAGATAGCACTAAAATCCTTAATGAACCGCCGATAAAAACCAGCGTGTCCAAGAAATGATCGCACATCTTTGACAGACTTAGGAGTAGGAAGATTACGGATCAAGTCTATCTTAGCTTTGTCCACCTCAATACCCTTGGAGGACACGATGTGCCCTAACACAATCCCTTGGGTCACCATGAAGTGGCACTTCTCCCAATTCAACACTAAATGCTTCTCCTCGCACCGCTGTAAGACCATACCTAAATTCTCGAGGCATTCATCGAATGAGTCCCCGAAGACCGAGAAATCATCCATAAACACCTCTACAATTTTCTCAACCATATCACTAAAAATCCCCATCATGCACCTGGAGAAGGTACCAGGCGCATTGCACAACCCAAAGGGCATGCGACGGTATGCATAAGTACCATATGGACAGGTGAATGTGGTCTTTTCCTGGTCCTCTAATGCGACCTCTATCTGGTTGTACCCTGAGTACCCATCTAGAAAGCAATAGAAAGCTCGACCAGCTACCCTCTCCAAAATTTGATCTATGAAAGGGAGAGGGAAGTGGTCTTTCCGGGTGCTCGCATTGAGCTTCCGGTAATCGATGCAAACTCTCCAACCTGTGGGAATCCTAGTCGGCACTAGCTCACCTTCCTCATTGGTCACCACTGTGACCCCAGCCTTCTTAGGCACAACCTGTACTGGACTGACCCACTCACTATGGGCAATTGGGTATATAATACCCGCATCTAACAGCTTAAGCACCTCTGCCCGTACCACCTCTTTCATATTTGGGTTCAAGCGCCTCTGAGGCTGTCTAGATGGCTTAACACTATCCTCAAGAATGATTCGGTGTGTACACACCGTGGGGCTTATACCATGCAAATCAGCTATGGTCCAACCTAGTGCGCCTATGTGCTCTCTCAGTAAATCAAGCAATTTCCTCTCTTGATCTTCCTCGAGGGTTGAGGAGATCACTACCGGATAAGTGTCATCGCCTTTCAGAAAAGCGTACTTTAGCGTATCCGGGAGAGGTTTCAACTCTGATTTGGGTGGCTGGACTAAGGACGGAAGAACCTTGGGTGGAGGGTTGCCCAAAGGCTCAAACATTAGGTCATGAGTGACCCCACATAAATCCTCGCACTCATCCTCCACCTCTAACATATCACGAAAAGTGCCTACCTCTGCTGACTCTAAAAATTATACCTCTTCAGTGGTAAGTGCCACCTCTAGAGGGTCCTTATACAGGACGGTGTCAATATGCTCCTGAATAAGTGTGTCAATCAAGCATAACTCCTCTGTCTCCTCATCATCCTCGCCTAAGGTGCTAACACTGTAAACATCCACCTCCATTCTCTCCTCGCCAACAGATAACTGGACCTTGCCAGTTTTGCAGTTCATGACGGCATTGGAGGTGGCCAAGAAAGGACGGCCTAGAATAATAGGAGTCTTCTCTAAAACCTCGGGACCTGGGCTAATATCTAAGACAATAAAATTTGCAGGAAATTGGAACTCGCCCACCCGGATTAAAACATCTTCCACCACCCCTTTCGGAACTCTAACACTCCGGTCTGCCAACTGGAGTGTGACGGGAGTCTCTCTAAGATCTCTAAGGCCTAATCTCAAAAATGCTGAATAGGGGAGCAAATTGACACTCGCTCCCAAATCCAACAAGGCTTTATCAAACGTCTGTCCTGCAATTGCTATGGGTATGGTGGGACATCCTGGATCCTTGCACTTGGCAGGGATCTCAGTCTGAAGGATGGAGCTCACTTGCTCAATCAGAACCACGTTGTTCTGATTCTTGCGCTTAGTCGTGCAAAGGTCCTTCAGCACCTTCGCACACTGTGGGAATGACTCTATGGCCTCCATCAAAGTAATAGGGAATTGCACCCTCTTAAAAAGTTCTAGCATTTTATGGTTCATGCTCTGCTTAGGCTTCACCGCCAGCCTGTGGGGAAATGGAGCTAATGGTACTGCTAGCGGCGTTTGAGTCGTGGGGGCCGCGTCAGCAGGCTCCACCACTTCAGGTAATTTCTCAACACTCTCAGGATTTCCGCGTGGTGCATCAACCAACTCCGGGGGTGGAACTGGTTTTTGCTTTGGCTGAATGGACTTGTCGATCTCCTTCCCATTTCTGAGAATAGTGACCGACTTGGCTTCCTCCTGATTCTGATTCTGGTTATTTTGACCTGAAGGATTTCCTAAGTAATGGGCCCCTGCTGTGCTACCCTGGGCTGGAAACTTGCCCTTCTCCTGCTGCATATGACTAATGATGGCAGTGAGTTGTGACATCTGTGTGGTAAGGGCCCCTATCTGCTGCCTTGTCTCAGTCTGAAATGACATCTGAGACTGCATCATGGAATTGACATTCTCTTCTAACTTATGGTCACGGCCTACCATCTGGGAATAACCTGGGGGAGGACCACGAGTGGATGGACCTGCCCCCCTACCAGGCTGTTGTTGGTAGTGGTATGGAATGACTTGGCCCTGCGGAGGCCTGAAAGATTGGGACTGAGGAAATTGTTGTGGCGGAGGCAGCGCAAGGGGTTGAGCTTGGCCTCCACCTGCAGGTCTGGTATCTGACCACCCAAAGTTAGGGTGATCCCTCCATCCCGGATTGTAAGTATTAGAATAGGGATCCCAAGTCCTAACCGCATTTACCTCCTCCTGATTGAACTGACTTGCCCCTTTGGCTGCTAAAAACCCAGGGCAAGCGGTTGTGATATGCCCTTTGCATTCACACCACACGCAAACTTCCTCTACATTAACCTCATGAACTGGTCGAGTCTGTCTCACTTCTAGGTCTTCTAACCTCTGAGCCATTTTCTCAACTTGAGCCTGAAGTCGCTGGTCACGAATAGTGACAGGGACAATAGTGGACCCAGAAGGTCCGGCTCGGTCAAAATCAGATGGTTCTAAGGCTCTCTGCCTATCAGCTAGGTCATCTAAGAAATCCCACCCTTGGTCAACTGTTTTGGACAAGAAATCGTCCCCTTTGCAAGAATATTCTATGTGCTGGATGGTCTCAGCGTTGAGACCCAGGTGGAAAAACTCGACTAGTTGAATCCTCTCAAAGCCATGGTGTGGCAATCTGAGGATCAACTCTTTAAATCGCTCCCAAGCCTTAAGAAATGACTCACCTCTCTCTTGTCTAAACCCTTGGATCTGACGCCTAAAACTCACAGACTTAGCCTCAGAGAAGTACTTCCTATAGAAAGCGTCGCGCACTTGTGCCCAGGTGGTGAAAGATTGAGACTTCTGCATTCTAAACCACATTAACGCACCCTCCTTAAGTGTTGCCTCAAACAGCTTGAGGCATGCATTCTCATATTGGGTATTGGACGCGATGTTGTGCACCAATTCCTCAAATGTCCGCACATGTTCATAAGGGTCATCGCACTCCCTCCCATAGAAAGTAGGAAGGTTGTTCAGGACACCGGGTTTAACAGTGAACGCATTACGTGCCTCTTGTGTCTCGCGCGGAAACACAATGGGTCCTTCGGGAGTGGATCTCTCTGGGTAAAGATGTTGCCTTAAAGATGGCTGTTGCACTACTTGCTGGTCAGCCATATCGCTTAACTCTGACTCTGACTCCGTTTCTGACTCTGACTGGTAAAGTGGATTACTGACACTAACTGACTCAAAAGGTAATTCAATAAAAAGATCACTAATGGGGATAGACTCTGCCTGATCTAGGTCTAACTCCGAACGAGACGATGAAACACTAGGAGACACAGGCTGACCCGACCCCAGTTCTCGTCGAACTAAACGGCGTGTAGGGTCACGGAAATAAAGAGGGTCTTGCTGAGGGGAACCCTTCTTACCTCTACCTATGATGACCTCTACCTATGATGACTGACTAAAAGACAAACTAAACTACGACTCTGTGACTTTTTGAACACTCGCTGTCGTCCCCGGCAACGGCGCCAAAAATGCTTGACCGACCAGGTGACTCTAAATTAAGACTAATAATGACGCGTCCCAAGCGTAGGACTCTTGACCAGTGCAGCACAATAATTCCGGAAGTACCGGAGTCGAACCACAGAGACTACTGGAGTGCCTGACTCAAAAGTGTAAGAGTGCGGTTTAAACTGGCTCTTAGGTAGCCACCCCTTGACTTTATGAGATGTTCTAATTAATTACAAAGCTAAATTGATTATATGCTACTTAATTAAAAGAGAGCACAGCTGCGAGAATCCGGCATCCACGCTTATCCTAATCAATATTTACTCGGGCCACAAGTAATCCTTTTACTGATTTTAGAAAACGCGAAAGGCTCCCTAACAAATGCGCACCACCTGTCACCAGATTCCGTGCGCATTCGAATTCCGGTAATGCCTGGGTTTGTTTGTTAGAAAAGTTTCTAGTTTCTAAAACTTCTCGAAAATTGAATTAGTTCGGCCCCGAGGTGAAATATCGAGTAGAACAAACACGGGCGCCTTCGCCCCGCAGCCGCACTCAAAGCGACTACTCACTCATGCTTGAAATAATTGTAAATAACAAATTGAACCTAGTTCTATGCATGCTTGACGAATTAAATATGAAAACAGGAGAAATCAATACCGTAAATTGCAATAGGAAATCTGAATTTGATTAATAACTCGCAACACAAAACTGAAGATGAAATTCTAGAAATTCGAAGTAATGAAGAACAGAACTGCAGCCGAAAACTTCAAAGTTCAAAAACCTAGATAAAATTCGTCCAACCCTAGTCTGGGTTAAAACAAAGGTATATATACTACTCTTCGAAATCCTCATGAAAATCTGACGAAAATCGGAAATTAACTACGCGACTAGGCCGAAACGACACCGTTACTGTGCCTGTAACCCACTCGGTAGCGCTACCTAACAATAGGTGTAGCGCTACCGCTTTGCTTCCAAGCGGCGTTGACCGGTTGACCATTGCTTTGACCGACGACCCTCATCTCTTAACGCACCGGTAGCGCTACCTAGGAATAGGTGTAGCGCTCAAAAACTCTCTATTCACTTTTGGGACCTTTTTGTGCCCACTTTGAGCGCTCCAACAAAATGGGGTAGCGCTCCCGACGGTTTTCGACCACTTCCATGCACACTCCGCTCATTTCCAACTCGAGATCGACGTGCATGCCCTTTCAATGCATCAAAACTTCATTCAACACCCCGATTTTCCTGCAAAATACACTTAACACCCACAAAACACCTCGTGCACATATTAGACAAAAAATAAGCTTACAACGCACGTCTAACATGCTAAATCACCCTACTTAGGCGCCTGATAAGCAAGCTTTTCACGTGCCTATCACATATCGAGTAAATTGTGTCAAAACAAAAAAAAAAAATTAAATGACCAATTAGCGACTGCGAATATTAATCTTGAGGGCAATAATGGAAGCATGAAATGTTAAACTGGATTAGAGAATAGAGGATAGATTCACAGCTCTTTCCTTGCTTCTTAAATGAAGGATCTTTTAGTATCATACAAAATTGTGGAAAGGCAGACAGGAAATTACAGGAGCAGATTTTCATTTTAGTCTCTCCAATCTGCACCCTTCTCCCTTTTTGCTGTACTTTTTTGTGGTTTAGTTCGCTTTCTATTTACTTGTACTAACAATTCATTGTTTCAACTATGTTAGGTTTGTAGGGCTCCAAAAAAGAAGAAGGGTGGCTATGCTACTCACATTTCAAGAGATTCACAGCCGCGTTGGATAAATACGAGTATTCCGGCAGGAGAGACTCAAGTTGTACCAAGACAGGCTTCAACGCCATTGGTTGATCATGTACAAAATATACCAGAGGCAGCGACCCAACCAACCCAGATCGCCACCTCGTCTATCCAGCCTCACCAACTTCGTAGTCCAGGTACAAAAATCACCGGAATGGGTGAGAAATAATTTCAAAAATTTGGTTAACTCTCCAGTGATGTACTCTAATGAATTTGACTATCACCTGAAAATGTGCGCTTGTTAGTGCCCTATGTTCTTGTTGTTTGGACAGATTGGTTCTCATGGAGAATGCCAATCACCTTAGAGTGGTAGAAATAGATTAAAGTTAGCTTATATTTGACCAAATCTTTCCTATTAGAAACTTGAAAGGTGAATCACCTGAGTCATTTTTAAAGGCAGTCAGTCATTATGATATTGCATTTTCATTTAGTTATTGCAAGTTCTTATTCTATATGAAAGCCTTATGTCAACTAACAGTGAAATAACTTTGTGGTTTTAATATATAGCACCAACCTCACTAGTGGTCAAGAAGGGTGTACGAGGCCCAACTCGAGGGAAGAATATGGACAAGGTCAGGAAAGAACTTGGTAAGCCTATACCCGTTCAAATTGACCGTGTGTCTCGGAAACTAGTGGGGGGGCATTCCACTGCAGTGGCGGCTGCCCTTGGGGAACAAATAAGAGATCATGCACCTGTCTGAGACATTCGTTGGAAATCGATTGATTTTGGGATCAAAGAGTCCATCATCGTTAGAGTTGGAGTAATTTAGTTAAAAGTGTAGTTAATATTCATCTTATTATACATTTTAATCATTATGTCGCAGAAGCATTGCAATTATATTTTCTAATTGCAGCAACCTTTTGACATTGGGGACTACAAGAATGATATAGAGGTTAAGGAGACCATAGGCCTCAAGTGTCAGGATTTATACAAGGAATGGAAGAGCAACTTGCACAGTCACTACCTTGCCATGAAAAAGAAGGTAGCTGACCCAAAAAATCATGCACTATATCCCTATAAACCAGAGGACTAGATATCAATGATTGATAATGTCTGGGAGACCGAGGAGTGGAAGGTAATATATCACTCAACCCATCATTTTTTAATGAAGACAAGTTTAAGGACAATATATAATTTAATGTCTTTTCTTGTGTCCTCTTTTCTACACCCGAATAGCTATACATGATTCATTCAAATAATTAAAACAAACCGCTTGATTCTTCCTTTAATTTGTTGTTGGTATGAAAAAGAATTTGGCTGAACTTTAATTTGTCATTTTGGTGGATTAAGCAACTTGATTAGCATTGCAATTGAATTTTTTATATTTATTGTAGGCAAAGTCTGACAGAGGAAAGTATGCCCGATCCAAGGTGAAGTTTAATCATACAAGTGGCTCCAGATCTTTTGCATCGCTGGAGAGGGTAAAATCCAATTACATAGGAAAATACCTAAGTACGTACGAACCATGTGCTTAGCCTGGACACCACGTGAGGGTGGCTCAGTTCGGGGGACCACATGGTGGTGCCCCAGGTTATGGCCAAGCAGGATAGGCCAAGTGTGCAGACAGGATAGCACCATGAGATGGTGCACGAGGTCATTGCCGAGCAAGGTATCTGGTCGGCAACATCATATACGGATAGGCAAGTATATTGTCGAGCTAACCGCCTACGAGATAAGGTGGTGGGTCGTTCTAGAAGGATCTAGAATAGCCTTTTACGTGATAAGGGGTAAATCCTAATGTAAAGAGGATTCCGATAATGACAAGGATTCCTAACGTGGAAAGAAATCCTTGTAGAATAAAGATTGTGTTTCTATATGGAACAAGTCCCGTATAGGAAAGGACTCCTAATGTGAATAGGATCACTAGACAACAAGCACCCTGCATCTATAAATAAGAAGCAATACCCATGAAGAAAGGTACGCTGTAATTCGTGTTTACATGCTTTATGTGTTTTATGGTTTCCTCCTAGTACGTGATACTGACTTAAGCATCGGAGGGCCTTTGCCGACGAGAGGCAAAGGTGCTCTAACTGTTTGTTGTCTTGCAGTGCTAGGGTTCCGGCGAAGAGTGCATATTGTTGATCTCATAGAGGCGTGGAAATAGCATACCCAGATTTTTCCCCTCTACAATTGGTGCCGTCTGTGGGAAACGGTACGAGAAGCTTTTTCCTAGAAAAAATCACTCAACAATGGTGGCCTCAGAACATGTTCTACGCATTCCACGACGTAAGGAGGTGGAGGACGATGTAGAAAACACCCCTGTGCACACTACGAGAAAGAGTGCAAAAGTAGATAAAACTCCTGCAGTTTCGGAAGCACCACAAAAGAAACCCACTGCCAAGAAATTCGACATAAGGCGTATCCCTGAAATTCCAAAATTCTGGAAAATACGCCTGATATTTCATGATTCCCCACAGTCAAAGCAAAAACCCACCATGTGAAGGTGACAATAGAGAGAAAAAAAGGCCGTCTGTATTTAATGCTATGAAGAAAGCAACGCAGGATACATATTAGCGAATCATGCGATAAGTAAGGAGAAAACCCTAGAAACATCAAAGAAAGATTGGAGAGCAGAACGAATCTGCTAGGCAATCCCGGAGAGCAGAACGAATCTGCTAGGGGATCACGGGAGAGCAGTCCGAATCAGCTCGGCCATCATGGGAGAGCAGTCAAAATCAGCTAGGCAATCCCGGAGAGCAGAACGAATCTGCTAGGGGATCACAGGAGAGCAGTCCGAAACAGCTCGGCCGTCATGGGAGAGCAGTCAGAATCTGCTAGGCAATCCCGGAGAGCAGTACGAATCTGCTAGGGGGTCATGGAAGAGCAGTCAAAATCAGCTAGGCAATCCCGGAGAGCAGAACGAATCTGCTAGGGGATCACGAGAGAGCAGTCCGAAACAGCTCGGCCGTCATGGGAGAGCAGTCAGAATTTGCTAGGCAATCCTGGAGAGCAGTACGAATCTGCTAGGGGGTCACGGAAGAGCAGTCAAAATCAGCTAGGCAATCCCGGAGAGCAGAACGAATCTGCTAGGGGATCACGGGAGAGCAGTCCGAAACCGCTCGGCCGTCATGGGAGAGCAGTCAGAATCTGCTAGGCAATCCCGGAGAGCAGTACGAATCTGCTAGGGGGTCACGGAAGAGCAGTCCGAATCAGCTCGGCAATCATGGGAGAGTAGTCAAAATCTGCTAGGCAGTCCCAGAGAGCAGTATGAATCTGTTAGGGGATCGCGGCTGCTCGGCAGTCATGGGAGAGCAGCAGGAATCAACTAGGGAATAGCGAAAGAGCCGACTAAACCTGGTTTCCCTCATGAGATAGGAGGGTGCATCAAGATCAAATGATGGGAGAGTTCAAGATTATGAAAAAAGTCTTGAGCAGAAGAAACATAACTTTACATATCTTGCTTTGCGAACGAGTAATCGCGGACAAGAGATCAAAATATTTGAAAGGATGTCGTCCAGCAATGGAACGCACCTGTTATGGCGAGCCCACGGGAGGACCAATTAAAATTTAGCGAAGCAACTATCTTTTACATGTCAAACAGCAATCAGAAGTTGCATATAGAAAGGGGGTCAAGGTTCTTGAGAAGAAGACCACGCGCTACAGCACCCACATCGCGACAAAAACCACAAGTTCAGCTTCAAGACCGGAGGCCACAGCTGGAATGGATAAAATAAAATAAAAAGGTCAGAACTGTCTCAAATATATCTTCTGTTTTAGTTTGTTTTGCTTGTCGCTTCTAGAGATGGATCAAAGTCCACAACTAAAAGTGTTTTGGACTACGAAAAAAGTCTAGTATCTGTTTGCTAAATATGGGCCAAAAGCTCCTTGTCTCCATATAGGAGAGCAGATATTGTTAACGAAAGTAAGAGTAAACTTAAAAATCTGGCTAAGTATGAATAAACTTAAGCCACAATAATGAACAATGATTGGAATCCTATTTAAGTATGAAAAAACTTAAGGGCTAAGTTTGAATACACTTAGGCCAATAGCAATGAATAATGCTAAAAGGCTTATAGCAATGAATAATGCTAGAAGGCTAGACAAGCGTGAACAAACTTGAGCTATTCGCTGAGTATGAGAAAACTTGGGCGTTTTGCGAAAGTACGAATAAACTTATGTTGTAGCAATGATTAGTGCTGAGAAATTACGCATATTTTGTTTTTGAGTGAGAACTATGAATACAGTCCTCCGATTTCCTTTGTGGGCCATATGAAAGGTTCCAAGAGCTTAACGATAAGAACTTGTGTGGTATGTCTTAGCATGAACTACGTGTAAAGTTTCTTGTTTTGTGCTAGTAGGAGCTATGAATAAAGTTTTGTATTTTATATGATTTTGCATTTTAGTTTTGATTTGATTAAAGGAAATTACGAGAAAAATTTCTGTTGCATGCTTGAAACACTTGATTGATTTGAATATAGAACCAAAAACGAGAAATTTTGATTCCATATTGGGGAGCCGTAAATGTATATACCCCATGCTTGAAATATTTCTAAGTATGATTAAACTTGGAAAAAGGCTAAGTACGAATATACTTAGGCCTGTAAATTTGAGTATGAGTATACTTGTGACTAAGTGCAAAGAAATTCAGAAGTATTTAAGGAGGAGTAAATTCGGATCTACATAGATGAGTACGAATAGACTCATCCAAATAAAAGCTAACGCTTTTTTGGAGCCTGGCTGAATGAAATTAGTCAAGTGTGAGCAAACTCAAGAAAATCCCACAAATGGGAAGCTTCTCCCGAACACGAAAGGCCATGCAAAATTACAGAGATAGCTTGGATTGAAGCCCATTGCCTAAAAGAAATTGGATGGAAATCAGCGCCAATGCCACGGAGTATACAGATAAGTATAGAATTACTTTTTGCAGTTTATATTTTGATTATTAGATACGAGTTGCTATAGTGGAATTATGAACCGAACTCCATAGAAAATATTGCTTATTGTTCTCATTCAGCTACGAATTGCTTTGTGGTGGAGTTATGAATAAAATTCCATCTTGTTCACAAAAAGTTATTTTTTACTATATCATTTTTTAAGCCTGGTCTAATTACGAGTGAGCCAAGTATGAAGAAACTTTGGCTTAAACAACGAATATTGCTTGAAGATTGCTTAAGCAAAGAATATTGCTTGAAGGGAGCCAAGTACGAGGAAACTTTGGCTTAAGTAACGAATATTACTTGAAAATTGCCAAGCACGAAAATACTTGGGCAATAAGCAGCGAAAATTGCTTGATATTTGCTAAGTCTGAAAAAACTTAGGAAATAAGCAACGAATATTACTTGAACATTCCCAAGCACGAAGAAACTTGGCAAGCAATGAATATTGCTTGAACTTTCCCAAGTACGGAGAAACTTGGAGGCAAGCAACGAATATTGCTTGAACATTGCCAAGTACGAAGAAACTTGGAACAGTAAGTAACGAGTATTGCTTGAACATTGTCAAGTACGAAGAAACTTGGAACAGTAAGTAACGAGTATTGCTTGAACATTATTGCTTGAACATTGCCAAGTACGAAGAAACTTGGAACAGTAAGTAACGAATATTGCTTGAACATTGTCAAACTTACAACGAAAATTGCCAAAACATTGCTAAGTAAAAAGAAAGTTGTGGCTTAAGCAACGAATATTGCTTGAAATACCATTGGAAAAGGTAGGACATATGCCATAATTCACCACCACGTGAGGGTAATTAGCTCGGCACCATTGTATAGGGGCTTCCTAACCCTATGCCGAGCTGAGATGACCATGAGTAGGGTCAAAGGTAATAAATCAAGTACCATTTGATGATATACTAGCTTGGCAATATGACCAAAGGGATGATCAAGCTAGTTAAGCTATTAATACAGTTAGGGTAGCACTCTGGAATACATGGTTCAACCCGTTGCAGCTCGGCACGAGTGGGATGAGCTTTGTACGAGTTATACCGAGCTACGTGGAAGCGCGGCACCGCCTTAAGAGTATAGGGCGGTGAGACACTCCAGAAGATTCTAAATCAGGTTCCTTATGTGATAAGGAGCAATCCCGAGAATTAAGGGATTGACATGGGTATTCCTAATGCGATTAGGAGTATACTGCATATAGGAAGGAGTCCTATATGGAGAGGATACCAGCTGCAGGACGAGATCCCACAGTACGTGGAAACTTGGGCAATAAGCGACGAATATTACTAGCAACTTCCTAAGTATGAAAATACTTAGGATGTCTGCTAAGTGCGAAGAAACCTAGGTGTACTATAGAGCATGAAGAAACACATGCATGGCTTAGGTGGAAAGCAATGAGCTGGTCTTTTAGCTAAGTATGATGACACTTAGAAGCCAGAAGGCAACGAATAGCGCCGAGTATGAAAACACTAGATTTTGCATCCCAAACAAAGCCATGAAGGGCGTGCCGAACAAGTTAAGTGCCATAAAGTGTCAATTATTGAATAAAATTGACCATTTTTCATAAACAACTCTTGAAGGTTGCGCCGGCGAGGACTTTGCCAAACATGTGCACAATGCGAGGGTCACTCAGCACAATGCCATGAATGCGCCTTATAGTCTCAGCAATACAAGCAGTGACGCCAAACACGTACTCTGTTCGGCAACACTACGTGAGAGTGCATTGAGATGTCGAACGGGGTCAGACTGAGAAAAGGGATGTTGCCAAATAGATGAGGCACTGATCAACTTAGTCCTAGACCAGGAAAGCCAGGGATGACATTGTACGACATAGCTTGCTTGATTTCTTCCAAGTTGATAGATTTCTTCTAAGTCGCCAGAGATTTTTACAGAGGCAACCAATCATATTTGGGACGAAAATCTCAGTAAAAGAAAGAGGCTCAGAATGAAGTATGGGAACTCGTAATAAGAAAGTTGAAGTCTTCTTTCGATTCAAGAGCTCCCAAGGTACATAAACCGGACAAGACCGGGCAGACGGTATGATGAAATGCTGTGATAAACATCAAAGATGCTAAACAAACTTGGGTAGGTCTAAGCACGTACGAGACACGTAGTAGGTTGGTTGCACCACGTAATGGTGCACGGAAACACTATTGAACACGAGTGCAGGGTGTATAACGATGTATTGGAGTGGGTAAAAACTGATTACCCTTGGAATGGGAAGAACACGTGCCTTAATTACACACCACGAGAGGGTGAGTAGTTAGGCACCACATAGGGGATCCTAGACCCTGTACCGAGCATGACTGACCATGAATGAGGTCGGGGAGGTAAAATAAATTAGTAAACCAGGATGTGCTAGCTTGGCATGAATCATAAGGGAATGCCCCTAGCATGGCCGAGCTAGGCAGGTACGAGTACAACTTAATAGCGTTCTGGAATACATAATTCAGCTCGGGAAGGTAAACTGAGCTATGCACGTGTTATGACGAGTTGCGTGGAAGCATGGCACCGTTACGCTAAGGAGTACACTACATATGAGAAGGAAGTCCATATGGAAAGCATTCTATTGCAAGAAGAGATCTTGCAGCACATGATAACGCTATACCCAATAGGAAGAATCCTATTAGGAAAGGTTTCCTAATGCGAATGGGAACAAGGACTACGAGATGCCTTAATCAATAAAGCGTCAGACCCATATAGAGAGCGAGGTTTCTAGCAAGGAAACACATGATCAGGATCATACGTGGATTTTATCCCCGTACATGTATAAAGGGAGAACACGAAAAGATCTTTGAAATGGGGTGAGAATGTCTTTAGAACCCTATAAAGAAGGGATGGCGTATGTGAAACGTCACCATAAAGGCCGTTCCAACTCTATTAAGGAAGGCAAACATCAGCATTAATGCAAGAATCATGTCTCCCCACGTGAGAAGAGAATATTCGAGAAATTGCGCCAAACCCTACGTGTGGGTATAAGTGCAAGGGTACTGTGCGGGCTTGGTAATGTGGATACCAAGGGAAAATTCATATAAGGAGCAGGCCTAGTTGAGTGAGAAGCTTTGATGAATATCACGAATACCGAAATGCATGAATTATAGCAAAGAAAAAGACCATTATTGGAAAGGTAGCAGTAAGCTTTAACCATCATTGATGAATAACAATGACGGTCAAAGCTGGGGAGCAATTGGAGAGGGTAAAATCCAATTACATAGGAAAATACCTAAGTACGTACGAACCATGTGCTTAGCCTGGACACCACGTGAGGGTGGCTCAGTTCGGGGGACCACATGGTGGTGCCCCAGGTTATGGCCAAGCAGGATAGGCCAAGTGTGCAGACAGGATAGCACCATGAGATGGTGGCAGCACCATGAGATGGTGCACGAGGTCATTGCCGAGCAAGGTATCTGGTCGGCAACATCATATACGGATAGGCAAGTATATTGTCGAGCTAACCGCCTACGAGATAAGGTGGTGGGTCGTTCTAGAAGGATCTAGAATAGCCTCTTACGTGATAAGGGGTAAATCCTAATGTAAAGAGGATTCCGATAATGACAAGGATTCCTAACGTGGAAAGAAATCCTTGTAGAATAAAGATTGTGTTTCTATATGGAACAAGTCCCGTATAGGAAAGGACTCCTAATGTGAATAGGATCTCTAGACAACAAGCACCCTGCATCTATAAATAAGAAGCAATACCCATGAAGAAAGGTACGCTGTAATTCGTGTTTACATGCTTTATGTGTTTTATGGTTTCCTCCTAGTACGTGATACTGACTTAAGCATCGGAGGGCCTTTGCCGACGAGAGGCAAAGGTGCTCTAACTGTTTGTTGTCTTGCAGTGCTAGGGTTCCGGCGAAGAGTGCATATTGTTGATCTCATAGAGGCGTGGAAATAGCATACCCAGATTTTTCCCCTCTACAATCGCGAGCGTCTATGATTGTATGTGCTGGCTTGCAATTGTGAGCTTATTACATTTTTTATTATTGAGTTCATACTTACTGGAAAATTTGGTGGACTTGCAGCTTAAAAAAAAGGGTAAAAAACAGAACATTGCAGAGAAGTTCGA
>CM037151.1:45622915-45640415 GCA_020921065.1 Vaccinium darrowii
GCGAGAGAAAGACTGCTATAACTTGTAGAGATCGAGAGACTTTGAGGGTTCCCTCCATTAATTATGGTGAATTGGTGTGGCTTTCGAGGAATAGACACTTTGTTGAACATTTTATGTCTGTGTGTTCTGTAGTCCTTTTCTTCCTTCCTTTTTTTTTTCTTGTATGTTTTTGTGATTCATACCATCCAAAACCCTAAGGTTACGTTTGGTTGGACGGAATGGAATATAGATTGGAATGGAATTCAAAATGGAATGGAATTGGGGGAATTGTGATTGGAATAATCATTCCTATTCTCATGTTTGGTTGCGGCTAGGAATCAAAGAGACAAAACATGGGGAAACTGAAGTTTTTAATAACCAAATGCAAAACTTAATCTAAAAAAATTAACCAAAACAAAACTTATCTCAATCACAGATTCACAAAGCACCGAGAGAAACCAGAAACCCAGACTTATAACCCGAATCCAGAAATCCAAACTCGTCGCAATTTCTGCCAAAAAATGTCATTCCCTGAAGCCTATCCGTCAAATAAATTCGGCACTGGGTCCCCAAACTCGAACACCGAAAAACAACATGACATTCTTTGAAACGGCGTCGTTCGTTTGGCTCTGCGACGACTCGACTTCTTTGCTCGTCGGTGTATGCCAAACAGATTTTGGCAACGAGAGGTTTTTGCTCCGACATTCCTCCCCAGAATTAGAACCGGAATCTAAAGCCCAATCGAAATAATCAATAACGAAATCAAAAAAATTCTACGGATAACTACATGGATGGTAATGTATGAGACTATAATCGTACAGAAGCAAAAAGCAAGTAAAATTGAGGCAACCTCCAGATGGGACAACTGACTTTGAGGGCCACCGCATGAGCTTCAAACTGAGATACATACCGATCTGGTGGAGATGGAGGTGGGCCGGAGGCGGAAGAGGCACAATGGCGGTGGAAATCGAGACCAGATGAGAGAGAGAGAGAGAGAGAGAGAGAGCAGGGGGCCTCTTCGGGGGGGGGGGGGGGGGGGGGGGGGGGGGGGGGGGCGCGGTGTTCTCTTCTACCGGGGACTGAAACATTGAGTCAGGTAAGGAAATGGAATTAGAATTTTTAAGTTTTTCATTGGAATGTTAATTCCCTTATTTAGAGGAATAATGATTACATCTAGAATTGGTATTCCATCTATTTTTTGCAAACCAAACATGGGAATAGAATGTCATTGGAATTTCTATTCTATTCCACTGTCCATTCCAGCAAACCAAACACACTCTAAAAGTTTTCGTGTCGGTGAGTTGAGTGCAGTGTTCATCAAATCCCAACATACAGTGACAAGACAAGTAGGGGCTGTATCTTCCAAGTTTTTGCACTCTGAGATCCAATTAAGAGGAAAAACACGCCATATAGTACCAATCTTTGGTGGCACTGACACTTATTTATTCCTCTCATGCCTAGTTTGCTCAAAAGATATGCAAGTAGTGATTTTATAAGCCACTCAAGAAGGTACATTAGAATTCAAATACTTCGCAAATTCTGGGAGTTTGATGGCAAGATGTGGTACACACTGAAGGAACAGACATGTTAGTGGCACACATATGTATACACACTCACACGTAGGGCATGGACAGCTCCACGAAGACCGCTTTGAGCTTTTGGGTACCCCAAGCTTACCTTTTAAATGGAGCTTGTCTCTCAATATAATTCATATCACTACAACAAAAAAGACTTGTTGGGGGCAGAGGCACTACACTTTAGTGCCGTGTGTATCGATGCAGCTACATGTGTAATGTGGCACTTATTATTAGGCATTTTAAGATGCCTCAATAGCTCTATGTTGCTGCACTTTCAGGCGCCATATCAAATACTTTTTACTGCACTTCAATGAGGTACTTTTTAAGCCACGACAATCTTTCTCGCTGCACTTCTAGGTGCCACACAATTTTTTTTTATGAGGCATTTTAAGATGCCTGAATAAATCTTTCTTGCTGCAAGTGCTACATAATTTACTTTTCAAGGCATTTATTGGTTCTGCCACAAAATTAACAAAATTCAATTCCCATGCACTGTTAAGGCATTTGAATGTGCTGCATAAAACCCCATCATTTGAGCTCAACAAGATAGCTTTCACGGAACTTTTGACTGAGTGCCTTCTAAAGTGCTCACTTTGTCTTTATTTTTTTCTTCTTCTATAATACGAGATCAACCAGCGACAATGTACAACCTTGATTAAATGCAATTTGAATCCCAACAATATCCAAAACAAGCCATAGTCATTAACTTCAACAGAAGCAACTAGTCAACAAACTTTACAAGGACTCAAAGAACAAAACCTTCATAGAAATCTACTAAAAACAAGAGATAGCAGCTTACTAAAGTATCCAGCAGAAATCTAGAACCATACCATGAAAGATGCCATGGCGTAAAAAAAACAAGTAGTGAAAGTAAAACAAAAATGATAAATTTAGTAAAACAGCCATCAACATCTTTCACCACCTGATCAAATAAAGCCAGATACGCAATTTCAAAACATATCGTTTTGTAGTAAGGATGAACTATAGACAATATACACTATTGAGCACTAAACATACCAAAGAAATAGGCCACGCTATTGGTGTCCCAATGACATCGCCAACTGTCTTAAGGCCTTCGTAAGGTCTCATCAAATGCTCGCCCCATTTGATTGGAACTTAAACATGAATCTCATACTAATTAGCTCCGAGTTCTTCTCCACCTACTTCTGTAGATGGATCCATGCTAGCAATCCTCCCTTTACCAACAACTTCTATTGGGTTGGCTATGCTCTTAAAATAAACATAATCCCCCTCCTAGCATCAAAAGAAAAGAGAACATAAAGAAAAAGAAAACTGAGAATCAGCATAAGGTACTATTATCAGAGTAGCATCTAAGAACACTAAATGAAAACACAAAACATGAGACACCAGGACATCCTCATAGGACCAATATATTGCCTCCTAACAAGCAATGCAGCATAGTAGCTGCTAAACCTCTATTGGTCCTATGAGTCAAGTATTGAAGCACCTAAGATTGAAGATTTTCCTAATGGTCCAGGAAGCCTCATTAGGAATCTTAAGCCCAAAGCAAATGTTCCCCTTGGGGTAATCCGGTAATAAATGTAAGCCTAGAGCAAATAGAAGAGCAAGAACGGGCCCCCCAAAAGCTGGAAAGTTGGTTTTCTAGGGTTTACTTTTGTAGGATTCAAAACTTCACCCACAAAAAAGGGACTACGACAAAGAGATAAGCACTGATAATAACATAGCATATGCGTCTCCATTGGGAATGCAGTAGTACTTGAAATAGTGTTCACAATTCATATCCCATGTCAACAACAAAACTATGAGCACCTTGATTATTCAAAAGGGAAATATAAGAATAGAAAACTAAAGAAAAACATTATGGACCCTAATATAATTTCACCACCCGAACAGAATTTTATTTTAATTTTGCTACAATCAACAAGAACTTGATCAAATGTGGTGGAGCTGAAGCTGCAGGAGTCTAGAGTAAGCCCATCCTGTCGTCGGACTAGGTCCGAATGGCCACCTTGTTCCTCAATCCGCCCCTCTTGGATCACTGCAATGCTATTCACTCCTCTGATCGTCGACAACCGCTGGGCAATCAGCACGGTGGTTCGACGCCTCATGGACCTCTTGCAACACATTCTCGGATTCTGCATGGAGTGCACTAGTGGCCTCGTTCAGTAAAAGTATTTTTGGGTCCTTTAGAACAGCGAGCGCAATGGCAGTTCTCTGTTTTTGCCTTCCAGAGATCTGAACCCCATGGGGTAATCCGCTAATAAATCGCACACTAGAAAGAAAACAAACAATCGAAAACAAGACAAGCAATATACATGGTTTTGAATTTAGCAAATTACTTAATCGTAAAAAAAAAAAAAAAAAAAAGCGCTAAAACGTGCATTTTTTCGTGCTAGAACATCCGGACAGGATTTACAGAGCTCCAATCTTCAGAACTGCTTGGGTTATCTGGACGGCCTCACCACTGTTTGGACGGGATTAGCTGAACTCGCTTCGAATCCAAATCAGGTCTTCACAGTCTCAACAAGGTCAAATCTCAATCACTGAGTTCAAGGTCTTGATTTGTTTTTCAACATACAGAGTTTAGATTATCAAAACCAGAGACAATCATGCATGGTAGCGCATAGCTAAATCCAAAATCTGATTGGGCATGGCATATAATGTTGCACGCCGATTCCAGAAGCATGATCAGCCGTGGGCTATAGGCCTCTGGCACGGGCCACAAAGCCTAAATAACCTAACAACTCCAAGAGATTGTAAACCGGTACAGAATTACATTAAAATTTAGGATACACACATCCACCATTTGAATAGATCATGTAAACCAGTGCTGAGCTACATTAAAATTTAGGATACACACATCCACCATTTAGTCAAATACAACAAATTATTCAACATGGAACAGTAGTACTCTATTAAACGCAAATACGAGATAAATGAAACCCTAGAGTTCCAACAAGTGTGTCCCAACGGTGCTGCAAGTCCTCCCTTGCGATCCGAATAATCACCTGAAAAATGTTTGGAATAATTTCGTCAGCTGAAAGCTTAGTGAGTAACTTAGCATGTCAAGGGTAAGCGCCTACGAATGTGGCTTGCGAATAGTTAGAACATTATATTTTCGAAGAAACTAATATGAACAAAATTATATGTCTCAGTGAATACTATTAAGAACTTGATATGCATCTCAATAAGGTATCAAGAACAAAGTATCCATCTCAGCAAGGTATCACAAGGACAGTAGTAGCTCACTAGTAACAACAAATAATTGTAATAAAGTCATCACTCGAAAATTGTGATTATTTGATCGTTTTATCGTGATGTAATAAAGTCATCGTTTTATTGTTTTTTCGCTTGAACTTTTGAGGCTATGGCGTAGCCACCCATGAAAATCATTGTTTTATCGATCCAGTTTCTATTCTTTTTAGTCTCTGGCATTTCGCTAATATTTGTCCAATCTTCTATTTAACCAAGCTACGATCGGTAGCCATGGAAGCGGACATGGCTGTTGTGGGGCTACAACTTCCTGTACCAGTCTTCCTTGCAACGCCAAGAATTACTGTGGATGCACACTTCCTTGCCCGAGCTTCGTTCCTGCATGCTGGAGCTTTGCTTGATTAGGGAAGGAAGAAGAAAGAGAAGATGCGCAGACTGAAATCGTGACACGTATCTCTTGCTGTTCAGCTAACGTCATTGTCATCATTAGAAACAGTTACAGGATCGTGCTTTAGCGCTCACATGCACCTTGCCTGTGCTGAGTCGGCCCTACATATGCCTGGGTAATTGCCTTCGGCATAGATACACCTCTCAGTCACAGTCGCCCAGATGTGACTCAACGGTTCTGGCCTTATTCGTTGAATCCTCACTCTGACTGAGAGGTCATGATTCCACTTGATCATAAGGAACGTTCAAGGTACCGGCTGGCAACCGAGCCCTTAAGGCTTCTTCGGTCTGCCGAACCATTGATGTTATCAGTATGGGGCTAACTTAAATATGTGCGTGTGTGTATATCTGTAATTATATTAGAGTATATGCATATAAATACAGTAATTAAATCTGTTCTCTCTGTTATATATGTACATGTATATGTTTGTATATATTTATATATGACATGAATGTTGTTGAGTATTTACATTTTGCAATTTAAGCATGGGAAATAAAATACACACATATCCGTACATATATTGTTGTCCCCCGTTGTGTCTGTGTTTGTGTCAAATGTCCGTGCTACTTAGACGAGAACTCCAAGGTTTGAAAAAATCAAAGTCGTATGTACCTATACTTTTGTCTCATATGTCTCATAGTATTTTGGAGTTGTCATGTAGGACACTCTATCTAATTATTTTGTGGAGATTGTGAACTCTTAATGGTGTGGAATTTATTGGAATATGAATCAAGTTTATATTTTCTATTGGGACATGTAGCATGCATTTTGAGACATGTGGATGGAGGTATTAAACTTTGGCGTTGAATTCAGTCGAATTCATTGTCAACCTATGTTCTTGATTCGATTAATTTTAATTATGTTTGGTGACAATTTCTCATTTATGTTGATTAACTAAATCTTTCACCGGCATTATTATTCTCGACCATCCTTATAATTTACCTTCATGAATGCAGACTTTGAAATCCAGGGTGTGGTAACTTATAATTAAGTAGGAATTGGCTTTATGTTCATGTCATCCTATATTTCTATTTGAGATTGGCTTAGCACTATTTTTTTTGCTGGAAAACCAAAATTCTCTAGTAAAAAAATGTCTAAGTTTTTGATAGCGGTTGTGACCATTTTGGAAAGTCCTCTAAACTAATACGCCCTTTCAAAATCTCTATAAAATCTTATCACCTATGGACACAGTTGCAAAGGTTTTGTAGCATTCGAGTTGAACCTTGCCTCAATTTTTTTTTTAATGTTTAATTGGTAAATTTTCCTTGGAACTTACGTGCTTAGGGACGAGACATTTCTATGAACACCCACACCCATGTACACCTTATCTCGCAGTCACACATTTCTATAAAACACACTCTGCACACACACACAAAAGTACATACCTCTTTTGTTTACAATCATAAATTGACTACTAATTACGAAAAAAAGAATGGTCAAACATGAAAACCAGAAATTACAATGATACCATGTTCACGAGAGTAATATTAAAGAACTTAAAATAAAGTAGATGATTCAAATACTACTGCATATTTGTTAACAATGCTAACGGCAATTCAGGAAAATATAATCAGAGAGGCCAGGGTATTGCATATACAGAGTCCATCCCACCTAGATTGAATGGAGTTCGACTGTATCTCCCATAAATAACTGGTAGGGATTCACTTACTTGCCAAAGCACCCAAGAATTCAGCTTCGCTCGCACTCGTTGCTCTAGTTTTAGAGTAGTCACACAGAGAGTACACCCACAATGAGGCGTATGAATACAAGTAGGTTATACTACTCTAGAGAAACAGCTTCGCAGCATTGCTTCTCAGTTCCCACAAATGTAGTCAAATCTGTTAATTAATAACTTACGGAAAGCCTAGCTATTTCTATTAATTACTTGCCATCATCGAATTCCAATAGGAAAGTAGCAATCCCATAGTTCAAACACGCAAGATCGATTGAAGCTCTTAGAGACTACATCTTAGACAATACCGTCTTTATTTGGTACTTTTGAGTTAAAGAGGGTTTGATAGCGATGCGTTTTTTTTTTTTTTTTTTTTGTCTTTAATAATTTTTTAAATATTTTAACAACCTTTTTTACTTAAAGAATAGAGGTAAACCATTTGCATCCAAAAAGTAAAAAATAAATAAAAGAATTTGCTAAAAAATCACTAAAGACGAAAAAACATGAATGACGAAGCAGTCGATAAATTTTCGAAGATGGGAAAAAAACAACTGGTATTATAATTTGAAGTTGAGTTAACCAAACTCAAATGAATTTGAGTCTCATAGTTGTTCGTCCTCCTGTACGGAAATTTGGTTTCTTGCAGATAGATTATCTATCTGACGCAATGGAATTAATAGCTACTGTCTATTTTTCCTCCTTTCTTATAAGTGGAATAGTTAGATCCATAAGTTTAGTTGTGTCAACTAGTGATACATCTATGCAGAATGAAAAAAATCATCAAAATAGTCTGAGATGATATATACATATATTATAAATCATATTTGTATGGTTTGCGCTTGCATAAAAAATATTTTGGGTATTCCATGCACCTATGTGCCACCCAAACGCTGTTATTTATTTCTTTTGAGCAATGGGTGTTGGATATTTTTAAAACAATAAATGATTTTTGGTTTGAGGTTTTATGAAAAGATGTTGAGGGAGGTTTCTGTGAAAGGTTGTAACACTTTTTCACATAAGTTGTGACTTTATTGAAATGGTTTAAACACCTATTAGATAGCAATGTGATTTTTTAGAAGGGATGCAATTGTTAGGAAGGGGTGTGTAATGAGGTGCCTCCAAGAGGCATGACCCTTCCTAATTAAATTAATGTCTTCTAGAGATATGTCTTTTCACGAAGTGATGCCTATGAAGAGGCATAGCTTTTCCTTATTAATTGTCTTTAAAAGACATGACTCTTCCTCATTAGTGATTTCAAAAGACATGATTATTTCTAATGTGTATTTACTAAAGACACAATCTTTCATAAAACGGTGTCTATAAGTCTATAAAATGGCAAGTTGTAAAGTCATTTTATACACCGAAAATTCCATAGCGAATTACTCTCTTTCTCTCTCTCTCTACACACTCTATTTTTAAATTTTTAGGTATATTGATATTTTGTTATTCTATAGAAATAGAATATCACTTCTTGGTTCTCTTATTCTCGTTCAGTGGATATTCTGTCTGTCTTCGTTTGTGCAAACGCAGTTAGAAAGAAGTTAAAGTTTGGTTTCGTTGTATCTTGATGGTGGATTTACTGTAACCCAGTGCACACCATTTGGTGGGGGCAAGTATTGTCTTTAGGAAAGCGTTGTTACAACGTGCCTTGAATGTTTTATGTAATCCAGATTTTTTTGGTAAAGACGACGCCATCAACACATTTTGATGACCGGATTTTCAACAATGGGCTTTCTACTTTCATTTATTTATCTGACTGACACCTAAATCCTGTTATTGCACATTCATTAGAAGACACTCAAACACAAATGTGTTTGGTACACGCAAACTCAGAACAGATTAGCGTGTATCAACTAATTTGTTTGCCTTGAGGAACGGACTAATTTGTTTGCTTTAAGGCAAGGTTTTTTTTTTTTTTGTAGATATATGCTGTTGGACTTTCTTAAATACTTTAGTTGATTGTCCGTATTGGTGGAAGAACTCCAACTAGTTAAAACAACAAAAAACTAACTAATGTGTTTCGTACACGCAAACTCAGAACAGATTAGCGTGCATTAACTAATTTGTTTGCCTTGAGGCAAGGGACTAATTTGTTTGTCTTGAGGCAAGGGATTTTTGTAGATATATGCTGTTGGACTTTTTAAAATATGAAGAACTCCAGCAAGTTAAAACAAGAAGAGAAAACTAACCTAGTTAGACTTTTAGAGGACTATAATACCAGGACAACATAACAAAAGAAACAAAAGACCGTAAATCGTAAAGTTCCTTTTTAATTGGTTTAGATCGATTCGGAGAATGGGAAGAAAACCAAGCTGACAAAATGCCAATTAAGAAACCAAAAAAATTGTTGCTAGGCCCATACAGGTACAAAGAAATGATTGTGTGATTTCCTTCCCTACATTTTATCCGTCTATTGAAAACCCTGGATCTGAAGTATATACATAAACAAAACAAAAAAAGCCATATATACACATATGTATACTACTACAGTAAGAATCTTTACCAACCTGGAGATGAGCCTTGTCAAAGATCGGAAGGAAAGATATCAAGCTCTAGCCCATTGCCAAGATGCTGTTTGATGTCCCTGGCAGAAGTTGCAGCAGCTCGTGATGTTTGACGAAGCTTAATTGTCTGGAGTGTTTTTGAAGTGCCCAGACTAGAAGGGATCGCCTGTAGCTTTGTGCAGTCCTTAAGAACAATGTGCTGAAGGCTTGGGAAATGATCAGCTTTGGCCTCCCAGTACACCAAATCTGTCTTCCAAATTTGCAGAGCTTTGAGTTTCTTGAAACCCCTGTCGTGACTCCACCTTACCCCTGTGAATGCGTTGTCCTTCAACTTGAGCTCCTCAAGTTCTACCAACATCCCCAACACAGACATGTGCTTCCAGTCAAGAAAGGTATTGGCCAAAGTTAGCCTTTTCAAGTATGGTGGGAACTTGTCCGAGGGAAGACCTTGTAGTTTTGATTCAGAAGGAGGGAGAGGGAATGTGTCATTCAACAACTTCAATGTCACGAGTTGCAGTAAGTTGGTAAGGTTATCAAAAAGAGACCCTCCATTCTCTAGGAGTATAGCAAGTTTCCCGCGGATTCCAAGCTTCTTTATGCATGGGGTATTGCCTAAGACACCCTTGGTACAACTCTCGGGCGTGATGGTGGAAAGGGTTTGGATAGCAATATTATCACGATCCTTATCTTTTTTGGCATGCAATTGGCTGGCCCCGTTTGTATGCAAGTGCCTCAACTGTAACATATTCCAAATGTCTGCTTGAATGTCAATGGTGCGTGAGGATGTTTTGACAATAAGAGTTTCTAGGTTCCAAAGTTTTGATATGGCTGAAGGAATAGTTTTGAAGTCACCGGAGAAGGCTACATACTTGAGATAAGCTAATTTTTCTATCTCGGTGGGAAATCGTGGAGATCTAATGGGCCGAATGTCATATACCCTAAGCAATTTAAACTCTTCAGGGATGTATGCTACATTTGAACGGGGTAGGTTGACTTCATCCTTGGCGAAACACAAGAAAGAGCGGACGCGCAGGCCGGAGGGTTTGGAAGAAATGTACTTCGAAACACCTGAATGAATACAAAGGCGACGATTGATGATACTTATAGAGGGGGTTATGGGAGATGTACCATCCTCTTTGATCTCCAATAAGAAGGATTCTTCTTGAGCTTTTTGCAAGCACAAGTCCCGCAACATGTCATGAATACGACATGTTTTGATTCGACCACTGAAACTTTTTTGTACCATCAACACTAGGTTTCTTGCAACCAAATCCTCCAAGTGCTCCTCGGCCATCTCCTCCAAGCATGCATTCCCAATTTTCTGTACAAATCCCTCAGCGATCCATAAGCGGATGAGTATCCAAACAGGGATCTCGTAGTTTTCGGGGAAGACTCCAAAATAGAGGAAGCATGCTTTCAAGTAAGGCGGTAAGTGATGGTAGCTCAGAGCTAGCATTTTTATGCAATGCTCTTCGTTCCTGATGAGGAATGCATTGTCAACTCTATTAGCTATAGTCTGCCACCAGTCCTTGCGTTTTCTGGTTTGAAGCATTCCAGCAATTACCACAATCACAAGTGGTAGACCGTGGCATTTTGATGCAATTCTCTTTCCGACATCAATCAAGTCGTGGTTCTCTTCAGGGTCTTCTCCACCAAAAACTTTGTTTTGGAGCAGCTTCCAACTTTCAGGATCAGTTAGAAAATCCAGCTTATAAGGCGGGCTATGCAGATTGGCATGCTTAGCCACAGCTTCGTTTCGACTTGTTAGAAGGATTCTGCTTCCGTTTTTGATGTCGGGGAAAGCATTTTTAATGCTATCCCAATCCTCCCTCCGCCACACATCATCCACAACAACTAGATATTTCCAAGTGAGATTGCGACGGACTTCATTAGCCAACTCGTCATCACTCATGTAAGACATCTCGTTTGTGACTTGAGTTACACCTTTCAGAATGGAAAGGAACAACTCCTTTTTGCGGTAAGTTTGAGATACATAAATCCAAGACCGGGTAGAAAATTCATGGACAACTCTAGTGTCGTTATATACCTTATTAGCCAGAGATGTCTTGCCCAACCCGCCCATACCTATAATGGAGATTACTTGTAGGTCTTCAGTTTGGCTAGTGAGTAGATCAATTAGCGTTGTTGTTGCTTTGTCAAAGCCCACCACGTTGTGGTCTTCGACATTGGGAATCTTCCTCTCCATCCTTCTTCGGCCAGAAGAGTCTCGACCTTCGCGTGCTTCATGGCCGAAAATCGGGCTGTCGTATATTTCTTTCACTTTTGCCCTTATGGTTTCAACAGTCTTTGCAACTTGGCGAAGCTTATATGTACGATCAAAGCCACCGTACACTTTCTTGGTCCATTTTTTGGCCTTATGGTCGGTAGCCTCAACCACAAAGGCGTCGATGGCATCTTCTACCTTCGATGTCAAATCTCTGATTGTTTCCACCAGCTCCCTCACATCTTCATTCCCGCTGCTCTTCTCTGTCGAGTCCTCAATAAAGACTTTGAAAATTGAAAGATCTCTTATAAGACCTTCAACTTCACCCTTCACATTGATGATCAGATTAGCATTGTAGACTGCAATCTGTTTGAGGTTGTCCAAGACAAATTGGATAGCTACTACAGACATCTCTCTCTCTCTCTCTCTCTCTCTCTCTCTCTCTCTAATGTCTTTGAAGCAGCTAGAAACTAGAGGAGGCTTATGGCTCTGAAGAGACTTGCAAACCACAGCTAATTTCTATTACAGTGACCTAAGAGCTCAACAAAATTAGGGCCGGCTATTAAGAATTTAAGATTGACTTAGGCCCAAATCAGGGGAGTCATTATTCTGTATTTCTATGAATGGTAGTTGAGTCGATCTCCAACATTTTTTAGCAGCAGACAAAGTCCAGCTAAATCACATGGCAGACTATATTCATATATACAGTTTGTTGATTACGGATCTTGTTCCGGGTTTCTGATTAAATTGGGAATCAACTTAGTTTGGCTTTTTGGATTGATGTATTTTGAGAGATTGACTTGTCTAGTAAAGTATAAAGTAATTCAGGGGAATTGATATTAGCACTCCATTTTTTTTTCCTATTGGCACTCCATTTTTTGTCTTTAGTTACAAAGTGCAATAGTAATTTTACCTAATAGAGACAAAATATGGAGTATTAAAAGAGAAAAGGGGAGTGCCAATATCACCTCCCTAATTCAGTTTTGACAATAAGTTAGGAATTGGAATTCTTTTGTTTCAAGGACACGTAAGAGTTGCATTCAATAACAAAATAATTATGTAAAGACTGGCAATTAAAAATTAATAGTCAAGATCAGCTCTAGTGCAGCTCATGAATCGGCACGCAAATTGCAGTTTAGAAATTATCCCTTCAACGCTTCTATCGCTATTCTTAATGAATAAATAATGACAGATTGCAATTTAAAAACTAATGGAATAGCTAACACGAAAGCTAGTTAACTAATAAGTGACAGTCAACCATCAGCTCAACGGAATGCTTCTAGTCTGACAGGCGCAACTTTTCATTTTTGACTTATTTACCAATTTGGTTCTTATAAAATGGCCTCCGTTTCAATTTTGTCATTGTAAAATTTGTTGTTTCAATTTTACCCTTATAATTTACGATGCACTTCACAATATTACCTTTCTGTTAACAAACAGATGGAAATGTGTTACGTACCAAACGGAATACAGTGTGGAACATTTTTTCGACACGGTTGAATCACCCTGCAACACGGAGAAACGGCAGTAAGTGACAACGGACACAAAGCAGAACTTCTCAAAGTTGTAGATTTTCAACATTTATCAAACAAATCAGATCGAGGTGAACAATCTTTCAGAAATTGCAATCGATTCCTACGGAAATCAACAATTAGAGCATCATCATCATCATCATAAGCAATAGCCCCGTGAATAGATTTGCTTATTTTTTTCTTAATGAGTTCAGTTACACGACGACGAGATCGCTTCGGGTGGTTTCGTTGCCGTGCTTCATTCAACTTACTGGATCCCCTTTTCTTGTATGGTCGCATACTTGAGCTCTGATCTATGAAAATGTGGTGGGGATGGAAGTTGGGAAATAGAAAGTGATGGAGGGCTGATTAACCGATTTACATTTTTTTTTTTAAACTTTATTAATTTAAACGCGCGTTTTTAAACTTTATCCTCAAAATACATGAAAAAACGTGATTAAAAAACGCGTTTTCTGAAAATCGTGTTTCTGGAACACGCTTCCTACAGTGATTATGATGGAACCCAAAAATTAAATTAATCCCAATTCACCTAAAAACGTGTTTCGTAAACACGATTTTTGAAGTCGTGTATGGGAACCACGTTTTTGCCTTAATATGTGTACGCCTACACTTGACTTATTTTCCGCTTTTGGACTTCTTCTTCCTCCTCTTTGTATGTGACTCAACCTCCAGCCATTTTCACCGATTGTCTCAACAACTCCGGCACTTCGTTGCCAGTGGCTGATCTGTGTCCTCTCTTGCCATCTTCGCTCTCATTCTCGCCATTTGAAAATCTTTCCTCTGTCTCTCTGACTTCGTCTCTCTCTCATCCCTCAGAACATCGCCTTTGTCTGCGTTAGAGACCCAAGTGATTGAACATTGGTGTTTGCCTTTGTCTGGATTCTGTGATGGAAAGAATCTGACGTGTTCCTTTTGAAAATCTGATGTATTGCCACCAGAGGCAAGGCCGGAGCTCCATTGCTTTGTTCCACCGAAAACATAACATTAATAAAAGCGTGTTTACAAAACATGTTTTTAGAAAGCGTGTTTTATAAACACGTTTTTAGAAAGTTTGTTTACTAAACACGTTTTCCAGTTGGATTATAATTAACTTAATTTTTTCATTAATCAATCATAACCCATGGTGAAAAAGTGAAATGGAAACATGTTTTCTAGAAAGCGTGTTTTCTAAACACGTTTTCACCTACTTTAGAAATAAAGTTAAAAAACACGCGTTTTATTTAACAAAGTTAAAAAAAACCGTAAATCGGTTAATGGGCTGCTATGATGGAGTTCTCTGAGATTCAGGAGTTCGCCGCAGATCTTGTTATTGGAGAGAGAAAGGCCTTGGAGCTCGGAAGAGTTGAACGGAGAATTCCGTAGAATTCCCGTTCAAGAAGTTGTTGAAGAGATCTAGTGTGTGGAGGAAAGGCCGGCTCTGAGTTTTATGAGGTTTAAAGTGAACCTTTTAAATGGATTAACATTGCATTGTTAAAAATACGAGAGAAAAAAAAAAAAAACATTCACATAGAAGTAATTACAATAATTTGAGAGCATAAGTAACCAAAATCAATATCAATTATTTCCTCTGTCCCCTTTAAGGCATCCACAATGAACTCCCTAAAAATAGCTCATAAATTGACTCCTAAAATGTACACATAAGCTTAATTGATGTCCATTTTTCACTCCTAGAGTTTGCTAAATTTAGAGAGCCTATGTGCACTCAATGAGACTAAGGACGTCCACAGTGAGCTCTTAAAATGGCTCCTAGGTGAGGCTCCTAAAATTTAGCAAGCCATTTGATCAATAATTGTCTTCAATGGGCTCCCAATACAAACTCCCAATGGTAGCTCTTAAGCATGACTCCTAACCCATTAGCTAAATCTAAGTAGTCTTGTAGCTAGCTTAAAGTGGGACCCAAACACTTTTAATCTTTTTAGATTTATCAATTTATGGGACCCACACTTTTTATTATTTTTTCCCACAAAATAGAGAATGCTCTTGCTAGCTCATTGTGTGCATATATGCTCTCTAAATTAAGCAAACTTTAGGAGTGAAAAATGAGACCCAATTAGGCTTATGTGTACACCTTAGGAGTCAACTTAGGAGCTATTTTTAGGGAACCCACTGTGGATGCCCTAAAAGCATTCTCAATTTTGTGAGGAAAAAATAAAAAAATGTGGGTCCCATAGACAAAATCATTTATCTATTGAAAATTTCATATTAAAATAAGATTAAAAGGGAAGGGCTTGGGTCCCACTTGGAGTTAGCTACAAGACAATAAATTTTGCTAATGGGTTAGGAGCCACATTTGAGAGCTTGTATTGGGAGCCCATTAAAGACCATAATTGATCAAATAATTTGCTAAATTTTAGGAATCTCACTTGGGAGCCATTTTAAGAGCTCACTGTGGATGAGTGTCCAATATAGGAATATGTGCATTTTGAAACTCCTCAAAAATATATTGTCGATATAATTCGCAATTAATTTGGTGCCAATTTTTTTAAAAAAAAATCTACAGAAATAGATTTTTTTTACGTCCAATAAAATACACATTTCTTAAACGGGACATTTTAAAAGGGACTACACAATATCAGAAATTGTCGTTTAAAGATTACTCTTCTCGTGTTTTTAGCTGCAAATGTATTAATTAAATTTTCATAATCAAGTTTCTCCACTATAGTGTTTTTTTTTTTTTTTTTTCCGATTCGGCGAAGTATTGATTTGTCGGCCGTATGTGGGTTAAGAGAGCTGTAGGGCCTTTTTGCAAAAAAATAGAAGGTCAGCTGTAACGAGGACCCAAAAAAAAAAAAAAAAGAAAGAAAGAAGAACAATAGTAACTAATAAATAGGGTATTCTCGAAAATAAGTTAGTACTCAGTAGGTAATGATCGTTTAACTTCTTATTTGACACTTTGACCCCCTTAGTTTTTCATAACAAAATAGGGGCCAAATTGTATCATCTTTGCCCTGTCACTTGGTCATATTTTGAATTTGGCCCTTAAAATTATTAGGCAAATTAACTTTAATTTTTATAAGGCTAATTACTATATAGATCTATATAATTGGGTGACCTGAAAATCAATCAAAATTTTAGGACTTAAAGCGGTTGCTTTACGAGTTTTAGTCCAAAGCCGGTTCTGTGTGGAGGTGTTGGCAGAACTTAGTGAGTTGGCATGGTGGAGGTGCATGCATGTTCCATCGTGTCAAAATATGTTCCACATTAGCTTTCCGTTTGCCACGCAACACATTTCCATCCATTTGTTAATGGAAGGGTAACATTGAAGTGCGTCATAAATTATGTGGGTAAAATTGAAACAACAAATTTTACAAGGACAAAATTGGAACGAGAACCACTTTATAAGTACCAAATTGGTACATAAGCCTTAATTTTTCTGCTTCTTAAAGTCTTTTTGTTTTTTCTTTTTTTTTTTTGAACGGCAAATTTTTTTTATTAATCTCTGGAAAATAGATTACAAAAATTAAAAAGAACCGAGAAATTTACAACGCCAAGAGACATCCCAATGAGGTTGACACCCCTCAAAGCGACAATTATATGCCTTCACGGACCCAAGGGAAAATAACAAGGCTAACAAGAAGTCAACCATTACACACAGTCCAAAATATGTGAAACCAAAGAAGAATACAGACATAGAATAATCTCCAATCTAGTTAAATTCCAAAATGCAATCGCACCAATAGACAACACCTGTAGCAGCCTCAGAGCGTAATTAATTTTTATTAATCTTTGTTTTTCATTAGTACCATGTCCAAGTTGCAAGTTGCTCGTAATTAATTAGAGCCTCAGAGCGTGCCCAAAAAATAAAAAATTAGAGCCTCAGAGGGGAAGCATCAACACAACTGTGTTGGGTTGTGCGGGCTGTATTTACTCTCCGCACGCCGGCACTAGACAGGTTCTAAACAGTCATTGATTCTCATTATTTTCCACATATGGCGGATCATGCTTATGAACTTCCTCTTGACTATAAGAATTGTTCAACTGTGATTTTATGAAATCAACCTGTGATTCTGTGATGAAATCGATTATGAACTTGAATGATCAGGAAAATGCAAATACCACAAAACTCATTTATTTAATGCTGGGACAACTAATAAGGGAGTTGGCTTCTGTGCCATTTTGGGGTTTAACTGCAGAGGGTGCAGCTCACTCATTTACGCCCTGATATATCGGCCTTAACTGCAGAGGGTGCAGCTCACTCCTTGTTAATGTTTTTCTATAGATTTTAGGAGGATTTTATGAGAATCTCATAAAATCACTTTTACATTTTATGTGTTGAGATTGGAATGTTATAAAATGTGAGATTTTATGTACCTAAAATCTATTAGAGAACAAGGCCGTAATCAGACATCTACAAGTACATGATCTGAAC